>JALPVH010000404.1:0-44428 GCA_023242295.1 Diaporthe ilicicola | reverse complement strand
AATAATAATAATAATAATAATAATAATAATAATAATAATAATAATAATAATAATAATAATAATAATAATAATAATAATAATAATAATAATAATAAATAAATAATTATAATAAATAATAATATATATATTAGCCGCTTAATTATAAAGCTATTTACTTATATAGATAAATATTTAAATATTTAAAATATTTAAATAAATTAATATATACTTAATAACACTTTAAGACTCTAGCATTAATGGCTCACTTACACACTATAGAGGCAGGTGTGATAGAGCGACGGCAGGGTTAAAAAAGGGAGTTTCCTGGCACCCACTTGCAGTAGCAGCTTTCTCACTAATACAACACATTCTTTTGGCCTGGGGCCGCATTACTACTCCAGCACCTAGCACGCACGTAGTAAGTCATGCTTGGCCCAGCTTCCGGCCTTTGATTGCTGACTTCTGACCACTGGCTTGCACCCACGACGCACATCCAGAATGGGAAGCATATCCATCCGCAAACACATCCGGTGGGGCGCGGAGCCCCCCTCTGAACCCACCTCCACACTGGTCCTCACCTCGCCAGGTCGTCGCTTCGTCGACATCAGGGTCCTCACAGAGGCGTCTCCTGGCCTGGACCTGGGCGCCGAACCAGGTCACGAGGCCTTGGGCAGCCTCACAATGGACCGGCTGGACTGGGCATTCGCCGGTACCTCATCCTCCACCAAAGCCACCCGCATGGACGGCACCGAAACCGCCCACTCTGTTTTCAACCACTGGGTGGATAGCCGCACTACTGAGCCACACCTCGTCCGTGATGAAGGCGACATGGTCCCTTGCCCAGGTGGCTTGGCTCTCGAGGTTGGAAACATGGTCAATCCGGCTACAGGCCTCATGACAGCATACGAGGAGCTTTGGCACGATAAGCAACCAGCTCCCAGGAGCGCCATCCCCCCCGAGTGTGTCGTGTTCCAGCTCTCAGATGAGCCTGGTGCGAAACGCGGTCAGTTCATCCGCTTGGGCCCTTACGCCCAGGGCGTGTTGCGAGTCGGAAGCACCTTTACGGCTGAAAGATGGGTGTGGAGCGAGAACTTGTCCAGTTGGGAGCAGACTATCAAGATCTCCGACAGTCAGCATACTCTGGACTTTCTAATCGGAGAGCTTGGGGGATCGAACGAGGTAGGCTGCCAAGTGCAAGGCTCCATGGGAACCTGGTCAGTTATCGAGCACTGCAAGTAGACAACCTGTTCACGGCTGCTCGATTCCTCCACATTCATATGAAGACCGCCTGCTACTACGCACAAACCTTGGGATGTGCAAAGGACCCGGATGTCCATGATCAAAATCCACACCACAGTTCTCCCCCGTGCATTCTTTGGGCTGCTGAGTTTCTACGGAGGCACTAAAATAGCAATCGGGTGTTAGGGTCAAGCTCGATAATGAATGGGACTATCGACAGCGCCGGTACAAGGCTTACTGACAATTCGACAATTCGACAATTTATTTGGAACCACGACTTTTGATCGAATTGGGACTCATTTGCCAATAATCTGCAATTTAAATATACTGGGCGTCTCTCGCTCCTATTGATCTTCCCTCTTTCACCTTTCCTCTTCCCATCTTCAGCAATCAATCACCTCTCACACAATTATCTAGTATCTACTACCAAAGCATACTCGTTCAAGTAGAACAAGTCACATCAAGACATATCATCGCTTCTCCAACCTCCACACAAGCCACCTCCAAAAGTCAATCATCGAACTTCGAAAATGAAGAGCGCCAACGCAAAAGAGGTGATTCCCACCGCAGTCTACATCATAATCGTTGTCGTGTAAGTTTTGTCTTGTCCCTATTCCTGTTCTGTATGACTTCGTCCACACTACAGTAACAGCTCCTCCACTTCTCCAACGCGCACTGTGCAGTGTACTAACAGTCATTGGCCAGGGCTACCCTCATGTTGCTGCTGATATGTTGTGGTGCTCACAAGAGTCTGATGACAGCACGAGAAGAACGGCTACACCGGCGTCGCCACCCGGAGCACACCCACAAGACTAAAAGCGCGTGGCTCAAATTGCTCAAACTGGTCTGGACCGGCCTCAGGGCTCTCTTCATGCTTTTCCTTGCCATCTTCACAAAGAGGTTCTGGAAGGATATGTGGAGCGACGTGAGGCAGACCTGCTCTCCCTCGTCCTCATGTGGCACATATTTCAACGCTTATTCTTGCGGTCTCATCTGCAATCAAGACATGGAGGATGCCGCCCTTCCAGTCACGGAAAATCGAAACGGAGTCGTCGCCCAGAGCTTCATGACAATGCCCAAGATGTCGGAGCCTCAGCGGCCCCTCCCTGCGGTCGTCGCCGGGGCGATTGTCTGACCAATTGGCCTGATGTCTAGCTCAGTAGCTCTCAGGTATGCTCCCCACATGACTGCCTCTCACCGTCAGTTCTTGTCGCTAACGCCTCAAAAGGCTCCCCGAAGTTACTTTTTGCCCGGAAAACCTTTGATGGAATAATGAGCTCTGAAGTAACCGACCGGACTCCGGCACCGCGCAGTCAATCCTTGGTTTACAGTTCGTGGTCTCATTTGTGGCGATCGTTCGGCAAGCTCGTGCATTTCTTTGCTTTGGTCAACCACCCTAACTTGATTACGTTGTAATATATAGTTCTACGGTCTTTGGGAGGGTGTTTAGTTAAAGTGTGGAGTATAGAAGGACGCTACCAAAGGCTATATGTCTGTACTCGCAGCACCCTTTTTAATATACCTTGTCCAGATTCACTGCAAACGAACTCCTCGCTCTGATCCTGCTCCCGCAAAACACGAGCACCCACGGCACAAAGGTTAACCCAAGCGCAATGCCACCAAGGAGTGCGCCAGCTCTCGCGACTCCCAGGTTCTCAAACAATGGCAGGGTGACCAAGGGGAAAATCCCGCCCAGGAGGTTGCGACAACATGACTGCGCAGCCAGGGCGGATGAAGCATAGGTTTGATATACGTCGGCGAGATAGTTAAAGGTTGCAAGATAGACACTGAAAATGCCCATGCTGGCAAGACAGAGCGCGATGGCTGGGGAGATCCAGTGAACAGTCTCCCTGGAAGTGAAGCCGAAGATGAACAGTCCAATGGGCAGCAGCGTAGCGGTGAGGCAGGTGAAGTAGAGGCGGGACTCGGGAGCCTCGACGGGGAAGTGGCGTCTCAGGACGGCGTAGAGTCTGGCCGTCGCCATCCGTGAGCGCCCACTTGGCTGTTCGCATGACGAATCGTCAGTAACCCAGTTCTCGGCTCTCCACTGCGGGTGCTTCAGCAGGTCATCCTGCAAGATGCCGATGATTGTCGACAACACCCCGCCGATCATGATAGCTGCAAACACGTAGCCGGTGCTTTCCGAGTCCCATCCGTACACGGTCTCGAAGACGTAGGGGACCGAGGAGAAGGTCAGGTAGAGGACAGCCCAGGCGAACGACACCCAGGCCGAGAACCAGAAGACGACGGGCTCAGTCCACAGTAGATGAAAAGGCCGGTACAGCGAAACGGATATCATCCGGCCGACAGTCACGCGCTCACTGTCCGATCTGACGAGCCAACGGAGACGCACAACGGCGACCGTGCGCGTGTTTGGGTGTGTGGGGGCTACCGTTGTCCTCTTCTCTCCGTCTTCTGGCCCTGTAGCGGCGCCTGTGTTGCCGCCCTCGCTTGCCGGGCCCTCGACACGGCGGCTTGGCTCGGGCTCGGTCTGCAACCAGACTCCGTAGTATCCAGCTTCTTCCCTGGCCTCATACCACTGGTTCAGGGCCTTGGCCTTGCGGCTGAGGACTATACTGCCTCTACTTTCCTTGAAAAGGATGGCAATCAGAGTTACCAGCACCCCACCTGCGATGGCCTGGTGCCAAAAGACCCACCTCCATGCATCTCCGTCATCCGCAAGCCGGGAGGTCATCACTGACGCCACCAAAGGCCCCAGCCCGGTACCCACCAGAACTGAGCCACTGAAGACGGCCATCGGCGTGTTCCTCCCTTCCTTCTCCCACAGGTCAGCAATGATGCCGCCAATCATCGTGCTGAAGACACTCCCGCCAACCCCAACCAGAAAACGGCAGGCCAACATCCCGGCCAGGTTGGTGACGAACCCGCACGCGACCTGGAAAACAACAAACACCACGCCCGAGATGGAGAAGACAGGGTAGCGGCCGTTGATCTCGCTGAACGGTGCGAGCACCATGGGTGCCAGGGCGAACCCCACACAGAAGGTCGTAATCCCAGCCGAGACAGCGGCCCTGGAGGCGTGGAACTCGGCCTGCATGATCGCTACCGGGGGCGAGTACGAACCGGCGCAGTACGCCGTGAGAAGCGTGGCGACACAACAGAGAACCATGTGGTAGGCTTTGCGATGGGTGGACCACCTCGTTGGGTTCGTGTAGGCGCCGAGAGTCGGTTGAGCGGGAGCGTCCACGGTAGGCGAGGCGCACGCATGGGCCGTGTTCGGCGGTGGCAGAGGGGTGTCGAATGTCAGGTCTGCCGTCTGTCAATGATCTGGGACGGGGTCTGGCCGGGGCGGGCTCCTGGTGGCTTCCCGAACAAAAGGGGCACGGTTGGGCATCACGGCAGGGTCCAGCATTTACTTACAGAGGTGAGTGATGGGCGAGGAGGCGTTGAGAAGCCGGCACTGCGACGACGGGCCGTCTGGCTCTGCTTCCGTCTGCGCCCAGCGAGTCTGAGTGACTGCTGCTCCTGTTGTCATAAGCATCCGAGAGCCATCACCAGAAAGAGGTGTTTTTGATACGGTCAGGCTTCGATCCCGACTGGCTGGGCCGCCGAGACCAGACCGATCTGGTGTCGTCATTGTCGTTAAGCTTAAAGGTAAGCTTGAAACTCTCTCTCTCTCTCTCTCTCTCTCTCTGTCTCTCTCGGATTTCATCAAGCTCCCGCGCACCCGGTACTCGAAGCACCTGAGCAGTGTTGGACTCGTTGACGACAGATTGAGCAGGATCTCACTCAGAGGGGTATATCCACTTTGTGGCAGTTGGCGGATTTGAGCAGGACACGAACGGCCATCGGTCGTTCCTCGGGGAATAGATGGGAATAAAGCGGCGGGACGATCTACCGCGACGGTACACCGACCTCAAAGCTAGCGTCACATTTGAAAGGGGAGGGGGGCCTGCGCTTTCAGATGTATCTAGACTCTCATCCACGGGTCCATGATCTGTCTCCGCGGGACAATCCATGTGTGTCTGTGGCTCTGTGTGCCCGGGTGAGGCCGCAGTTGGGATGGCCTGGGGCTCGCTCGACGCTCATTACGCTACCTGGACAGCCCGGTTGGTCTTTTTTTGGGCGGGCTCAGAGCCTGACGCGGGTGGAAAGCTCGCAGAGGGCTGGAAACACGAGGCCTACAGCTCGGGATACTGACGCTGCGATTCGTGATGGCGCCGCTACTGCGCATCAAGGCCCGGGGGCTCGACGGGAATAGCTGGAAATAACTGGATATCGTCACATTGCGGCGGCCTAACCACGACTCTCTTAGAAAGAGTTATTACCCGAAGGATTGATTATTCATGGGCACCCATGCCCCTCGTCAGCCTATCAGGTCCAGCCTGCCCAGTGTAGCCCAGGAATGTGGTTGTTCGTCTAGCTCACAAGCTCAGAGCTCATTCATCACACACGCAGTGGACGGATAGGGCATTCAAGGCTTGGCCGGGAAAGGAATTTGTCCAATGTGTCGATGCCGGGCTGTTGCACGACTACAAGCCGTTGTAGTCGTCCAACAGCCTCAGGCGGTCAGAAGTCCTCGGGCCGTCCAATGTACTGTAGCTATGTATATATGTGTGTGTGTAATATACAAATAAGAAGTTGTGTATATATATATATACAACTTTTCACGTGCCAGTACAGATGTTAAGGCTTAGTTACCACTGCCTTCTACCAGAAAGGAGGCAGCGAGGCCGTCCATCTCTCTCATGTGTATTGGGTGAGGGCAGCACACTGCCCTTCCTTCCACGGTCGCGTGTCTTCGGAGACAAGGTGTACTGGATTTGTCAAGATGTGATCTCCTGAATCCTGAAACACGGCAGTCTATTCTATATATCCTTCTGGGCTTGGGATTGTCAGAATATATTACCTGCTGGCAATGGAGCGCTGGCCGCTTTCGAGATGCCGTCTTTTCCGGCTCGCCTCTAGACGTGCCTCTGGGGAGAGTTCTTGAGTGTCGGCGGACCCGCCAGCCTCTGCAGGGCCTCCTCGCGAGCGGTAAATGTGCCGTCTCTGGCAACCAGGCTGTCCGGAGTAGACGATGCAACAGGCGTCATGCCCAGTCGCCAGGACCCTTCGGCCTTCATTTCTTGTCCCTGGCTGGACGACCCAGTCGGCGCCCCATCAGACTGATTTCCGTGGACCTGCCTGCCAAATGACTGCGCGCCTATGAGAGGTCCGGAAGGCAATCTCTTCGCTCCCGCAGCCTTGGAATCAGGGCCTATCCAGGCTCCACCGCCCAGCAGCTCTGCGAGCTTGCCCCTCTTGGCCAACAGCTCCTCGAACCCACCCTCCTCAGCCACAAATCCCTCGTCCATGACCACGAGTCGGCTCACAATCCGCATCATCTCCTTCGCATGCGTAATAGTCACAACCGTCAGCTCTTCTCCCTCCCTAGCTTGCCTGCCCTGCTGCATCAAATCCTGGATAGCCTTCCTTACCCCCTCGGCACCGCCTGCGTCCAAAGCGCTGGTTGGCTCGTCCATGACCAGCAACTTTGGCTTGCGAACGAGTGCTCTTGCGATGCTGACACGCTGAGCTTGGCCACCCGAGAGACCAAGCCCCCCCTCTCCAACAAGAGTGGCATACCCGTCGGGTAATGAGACGATGAAGTCATGTATCCAGGCCTGCCTGGCTGCCGCAACAACGGAGCTTAATTCACGGAATGGGGAGTCTGCGTGCAGGCCATAGACGATGTTCTCCCGGATCGTGGTGGGGAAGAGGAAGGGATGCTGAGGAACGTAGGCTGTATGCGCACGGAGGATAGATGTCGACACGTCCGAGGCGGGAATGTGCGCGTAAGACAAAGCTGGAGGCTGCTGATCCGGTTCTCCTGCATCTGGGCGATGCAAGGCGTGGCTCTGCATGTTTTCTCCCAGCGGCTGATCCACCGACGGCTCGTACAGCCTCAGAAGAAGACTGGCGATGGTGCTCTTGCCGCACCCTGAAGCGCCCACAATACCAACGCAATCCCCACGATCAATCCGGAGGTTGACGTTCCTAAGCACTTTGTTTGGGCCCTCCTCACTGGCCTTGGCCGCGGGATATGCGAACTGCAGGGATTTCATCTCGATTGGGAAAGGTGTTAGCACCCTCTTCTCACCTCGTCCCTCGTGGCTATTACTGTAACTCAGCGTGGCGTAGTACAGAACCTGGATGGATGTCGCCTTGGCCTGGGAAATCTGCGGGATGCTGTCCAACATCGACGTGGCAGTACCTATGCTGAAAAGAAGCAGGTTGATGACCTGTATGATGTCCGAGGCGGAGATGGTCGCTCCCGGCGATGTGAGCAGCACAGTCGCATACCAGAACACGAGTGCGGTAAGCCAGTCAGGCATGCCCTGGTTGAAGCCGTAAAACAGCCCCGTCCACAAGCCCCTCTCCACCCCGACTCGAAATGTGCTCTCGGTTGACTGGACGTGCTTGGACCTGAAATGGTGCTCGAGCGTGAGTGCCCTGACCACTCTGATATTCACAAAGGTCTCGACAGACACTGAACCCGTCGTCTCCGCCATCGCGTTACATCTGGCCTCCCATTTCCCGGAGACGTGAGCAATGGCTTGCGTGGCAGCATACACGGCTGGGGCAGAAGAAAGCGTTACCAATGTCAACTTCCACGAGATGACAAGCGCCCATATCAGGCCGCTGATCATCATTGTCACAACAATCAGAATGATTGGCACAAAGCGTCCTACAAGGTTACGCATCTCCTCGGCATTTCGGTCAAGAACCTCGACAATTCGATCGGGTGAGTGGGTTGGTCTGTCGAACCAGTGCCTTGGCTGGGACAGGACCCTCTTCAGCGCCTCGACACGCAGGGACGTGACCCAGGCCTGGCCTGCATATTGCAGCAGGTAAAAAGCACCAAAGGTCGCACAGCCGTCCACAGCGCCGATGATAGTGAGGCGGACGGCCCATGTCTGCCCGGCACCTCTCATTTCAGCGGGCGGTGCCCAGAATGCGGCAATCAACCGCGCGAAGACGTAGGAGAAGGCTGGGTTGCAGACTGCGGCGACGATGCAGGCAACAAGGCCCAGAATCAGGCGGATCCGGTTTATTTTGTCGAGTACAGGCCAGACGGTTGCGAGGATCTTGACGAGAGAGAGATCCCGGCCTGCACCGACAGCGACGGGCTTTCCGGCGTGCTGTCTACGTTGCTCGCGCGCTCCGCGTGTTTCTTCGCAAGGGGGCCTGAAGTCCGAGCCTCTCGGCTCTGTTCTCTCGCTTGATTGCCAACCACTCTTCTGTTCAGCTCGTGGCGTCTTGACGAGGGGCCGACGGGACTTAGTCATCTCCCCGCTCTCTTGCACCATGTCGAGGCTCGACTTTCTCATCCTCTGCTGTGTGTACCCAAAGTTGTTTGTATCCCTTAAGTATCGTATGGGCTCTCTAGGGGGAATTTGAGTGATGGGCGATTCGGGGCTCAAGTACGGGTACGATGCCCTGCCTTGCGACGGCTCCGCAGGTCTAGGAGGAGCGTCCCACAGCTCTCTGGCCCGCATGACGGTAGAACGCTCCACGCTGGCCCCCAGTGACAGTCTGAACAGCCCACGGCTTCCGGTTGAGCTCGGAGCCTGGGGGTGAAGAAAAACCCTGGAGAACCGTGAGTTTTCTGTGGGTGGCATCTCGCCAAGCGACTCGCAGGATGAGAAGGCACTAATGTTGCTGCCAGCTGAGTCCAGCGATGCTGACGAGCCGCCGGCCGGCCCATCCTCAGTCGACGATAGCAACGACGCAAAGACACCATCTTCGTCTTTGACTAGATCCCTTCGAAACCCCTGTTGCACTAGATAGCTCTGGTCCAATACGTACACGTAATCTTCGTTGAGTATCTGAGACACGTCGTGCGTGATGATGATTGTCGTCTTTCCGGCTCGCCATATTCTGATGGCCTCGAGAATGAGAACTCTACTGATGGGGTCAAGGCCACTGGTGACTTCGTCGAGGATCAGCACCGGCGGGTCCCTCAGCCGGGCTCGCGCCAGGGCGAGTCGCTGTCTCTGCCCTCCGCTGAGATTGTATCCCCCAACACCGACAGTGGTATCAAGTCTCTCAGGAAGATTCGCGACTGTTGATTGGAGCAACACTGTCTCACACGCGGCCCTGACCTCTTCGCTCGTGACAGCGAACGGGTTGCGGGAGCCAAAGGCGACATTCATGAAGAATGTGTCATTGAACAAGATGCTCGACTGCTGGATCAAGGTGACGTTCTCTCGGAGCCAGGTGTCGTCTAGGGCCTGGATGGGCTGGGCGTCGATGAGGATGCTTCCAGTGAGGGGTTCGTAAAATTTGAGAAGCAGGTTGGCGATTGTGCTCTTCCCAGACCCGCTCTTCCCAACCAAGAAAGTGAGACCCCCGGATCGGAAGATGAAGGAGGAACGGTTGAGTACGGTCTTCCCCGGATTAGAAGGATACGCAAAGCTCACATCGTGAAGCTCGATCTCCCCGGCACACCTGCGCGGCTGGCGAGAGCCCTTCATGCCGTGCGTATTTCTATACTCTGGCCTGGCCAACACTATCTTCTGGAGGTGGTGGCCAGCCGACATTCCCTTGGCCAGAACAAGCCACTGCGGTCCTATACTCTCAATCGACTGAAAAGCCGCCAATATAGAGTAGAAGGTCGTGAGAGCTGTCCCGGGTGTCGTGGAGCCTTTGCTGACCAGGTATCCCGCAAACCAGAAACCGATGACGAAGAGATTGACCATCCACAACTTGAGAAAGCCCATCTGAATAGCGTTCCGGAGAGCCTGTTGGAGGTAATACCGCATGGCTTCCTTGGCCAATTGCAGGTACTGCCAGACTTCATGGTCGAAGCCATTGTAGATCTTGACTAGATCGATGCCTGTCACTGCGGCAATGACGGCCTTGGATGCTTGAGCGAGCTCTCGCTTTTGTAAATCAATTGCTGTCTCGAGGCCGCGGCCGATCAGGTGTAGGGCAGTGACGGACACCGGGATGGTAGCCATGAGGACAAGTGTCAGCTGCCAGCTATTGTAGAAGGCGACAATGAGGCAGCCAATGGCAACGAAAATGTCAGAGATGAGAAACCCCAGGACTTGTGAGGTTGCCATCTGGAGTTCTCGTATTTGGCTGCCGGTCTGTCAGCGGTAGACAACCAGATGCGAGGAAATAACAAACTCTTACATCTGCATGCCTGACAGAGCACTACTGAGTCCCTCGTCCTGGCCATCGAACCAGGCCATCTCTTTTTCCATCAAGTGCTCAAACACACACTTCCTTGCTGTCTCCGCAACAAGCTCGCCGAAGATGATCCAAAGCGCCATGAGGGCAGAACTGAATGCCCAAGAGGCCACACCAATACCTGTCAACACAACACACCAGGTAGTCACTCCGGCCATGGCCGTGCTTCCATCAATGCTACCGGCACCAAGAGGGCTAACAAAGTCCATGATCTTGCCGAGAAGGATGGCGAAAACCGTCTTGACCGCAGCAACAAGCAGGGACGCGACGATGGCGAGGCTGAGGAATCCAGCTTGACGGCGCTGCGTGAAGACAAAGAGGTGCTTCCACGTCGCGCCAGCAGCGCGTTCCCCAGGAGTTTCTTGTTTGCTGTCATTGTCACTTGGTCGTGCGGCCCCAGGCGATGGGGGCGTGGCTGTTGCTCCCTTCCTCAGCCGTTGGAGCCGGATTTCCTCTTGCGAGCTCATGTTGATTCGTAGTTGTCTATGTGTGAGAGCCTTGGTATTATCTGTCTCATCAACATCAAGATGATTTCGACATTCGAAAAGCAGTTCACTTTTCGCTAGGCGCTACATGGCGTGAAATGTCGGCGTCGGGGGCTTTGTCGCAAGAAATTAGCAAGGCTTCTTATGACAGCATCATAGTACAGATTTCCACTGCCGTGACTACACATTACGTCTGGTGGGGCCTTTAACAAAAAGGAGGAAAATGCAGAATGGGAAACTGACGATAGACAATAGGAGCTGGGAATGCTGCTGTGCGTCTTTGTGCGGTGGTGTGATTGTAGTCCAAAGGACAATGCTAAGGAAACAACCATCGAACGAATGCGGCGCCCGGCCGAGAAGACTTCTCACGATGCTAAGAGAACATCTCCCGGCGGGAATCAGGAAAAGGAAAAAAACGAATAAGCCCAGTGTACGCACTGGAGGCGTTCATCGAGGGGAGTTGTTTGCAAGGCCCCACAGGGTTGGGAAGCTTGTACGGCCGATGAATGCCGGCCATTTGGTCCCCATCTCGGGTCACGCTGCTCGCTCGCTCGTTTAATCAAGTTACACATCACCGCCTGCTATGTAGTCAACCATGCTTGCATTTGAGCCTTCATCCTGTGCAGAGTACCTGGTTTGAGGCGACTCCATACGAATCAGCCGCATGTGTGCAAGCCAGCGAGCGAGATATGAGATGGGAGATGAGAGCCATGGTGCCAATTGTGACCTTTACTTCGCCCCCGCCTTGTCCGCCTGGGTCTTTTCATAGATCCAGTCGTTCAAACCTTTCCGGTTTCGCGCAATCTCCACAGCATAAAACTGCATCCGAGGCACTGTTCTAGAGGTTAGCGTTTGCTGGTCTAGGCGCGGGGTCCTGCCAGATTTCCAGCCTTTCCTGTGGACTTGTGTGTTGCTGTGGGAAGAGGCACAAGAAGCCCAGCAACGCCGGCCATGGGGAAGTGAGTGCAGGAGCTATGCCTCGTCGACCTACCAAAGATCGTCCCATGCTGTGTGTACTCGTCCTTTGGGCTTGTCCGCAGCATTGTTCCAAAGCTGTAGTCATCGACCTTTTTCTCATATGCCATCATGAAGTCACGCCATCGCTTCTTTCCCGCGGGGCTCTTGAGCTTGCCCTCATCTATTGTCTCGGCAGGGTCGAACTCGGGGAAGTCTTTGCAGAGGTGGTCGTAGATTTCGTCATCAATCTTGGTCAGGCGGAGAGTGCTGCCCTTGACTTTCTCGAGGATGGCCCAGTATGTCTCCAGATGCTGAACAGCTGTGCAGAAGCGTGTCAGATTGTGGGGGAAGGGTGGTGGGAGCTTGCCGTTGTTTGGCAGGTGCACGTCGTACCCTTGACAGCAAATTGCTTTTCAATCTAGTGACCACGGGTCAGCCAAGGCAGGCAGGCTGGCTATAGGCATCTTGCACCCAGGCTCCCAGACCTGGTCACGGTCACGGTCACGGTCAAGGTCAAGCACTTACATCTTGGAGGTTGTCTGCGTCGGTGGCATTAAAGTTGGATGGCACAGGCTGTGCGCCAGCCATGGAGTTCTGAATCAGGTCGTCGGCCATTTGGTGATGAAGAGTCGTAGGGATGACGCTGGGCTCTCGGCAGACTTCGAGTGTGCGATGAGGTTGAGGCTAGGTTTGTGTGCTTGCCCATGCCCCCGGTTCTTGGCAAAGAGTGGGAGCACAGCAGGCGACTGGTACATACACTAGGCTAGCAGAACATTTATTTGAAGCTTTGATGGCGGGGCAGCGGGGCACCCGGAGCGGCATGTCATCGACAGGGATGTAGTTACGCCGGGGGTTCTTATCGCTTATCGGAGCTCTGCCTCTATCCCAGCGACAACCACCAGGCAGCCTGGGCAGCTTGGGCAGGCAACGGCAGCCTGGGCAGGCAAGGGCACCCCGTCTGCTCCCAGCTAAACATCCCACACATCATTATCATCTGGTTCATGCAAGGAAAAGAGCGGTGTCATCTCCCAAGCGGGAGGAGGCATGCCCATGGCTGTCAGCCAGGATGAGACGGCAAGGCCCTCAGCTTCATTGGATAGCCACTGCATGCTTCCCTAGCCGTCCTCGCTATGACGACAGTCCAAGAAACAGAGCCTCAATGCCAGGCAGGGCCTTTGCTATTCCTGCGGCTTGGGACGGATGTTCTCTCCTTCTGCTCAAGAACCCAATCCAGACAATGCATACCCAGGCCCTTGCAGCCTGACTGACTCTCCACGAGGCACGGGCATCAGCTCTTAACTCTCCCATCTCATTGTCATCGTGACAGGCTCTGCACAATCTCAAGCTAAAACCGAGTCTCCCCTACCACAGGCCCTCAGAGACCACGCGGCTTGTTTGATGTGTGCTTGTGGCCCTTGGACATGCCTGGGGGGATTGGGCTCCCTGTGAATCAAAAGCATCTTTCCTTACTGAACATGTCCAGTCTCTGATGTCCCCAGGCATGGTAAGCAATTAAGCAATGCATGCCTTCTCAACTCCACCAACTCAGTATCAGATCGAAAGCTGGTTGCTCCCTCATCCGGATGTCAGGCGGCTGCAGGATGCAAGGGGCCTAGCCCCCCAAAGGCACTCCCTTCACTTTGTGTCCCCACTGATGAAGGCCACCAGAGAAAGAGAGGAGAGGGCAAGGCTAAAGAAAGGACACAGGAGGTGGCATTCCGGTGGGCATCAGATCCTTCAGGCCGGGCTCCACGGAAATGGAGACGTGGAGAGCAGGGCTGTAAAGCTGAGGACGGGCGAGTCCACGGCAGTGCGGGAATGGTCAAAGCCTCGTGGGCATCACTCAAATCTGATCGCAGAACATGGCGAAGATGAGACAGCCCCAAGGAAATGTCAACTTCAAGGGCACTATCCCGTTGTGGTCGTGGATGACGGCGGTGTGGACCAGGACCGGACCCAGAGTGACAGCAAGCAGAGCATGCCAGGGCCTGGGCATCACTTCTCAGCATTCGGAGTGCGCCCTGGCATTGGGGACCAAAGTAGAGGGGACAGCAGGAAGAATCACAGGAGGCGTCATTCCCAGGGGCATCTATACTCGATGCTAGCAGCCGAGGCTTGTGGTGAGAGGGAGGTGAAAGGGCTCAGCAGGGGCTCGGGCAGCATGAAGAGCAGACATGGAAGGTCACATTCTCAGCTTTGCGAGTCTCTCTACACCATGCCACTTCAGACGGCAGGCGACAGAAAGGGTAGTGATAGTGGTAGTGGTAGTGGTATCGCCAATAGTGCGAGGTCGAGTGAAAAGCTCAGTGCGACAAGTCCCCCTTCACATCACCGACACAAACAGCCTTCGGCGCCAAACCCACGAGCCCAGGCCTCTAGGACTACGTGTGGAACGCACGCCCATCAGCAGTTGCAAAGAACATCAAGCCACACCCGCCGACAAACAGCAACAGCCCTCCGACTCCACTCTACAGACCTGGAAGCATTGTTTCGATCGCTCTCTTGCAGGTCTCTGACCACGGAGCACCACCCGGCCCGTCTCAACCGTGCAGGTGAGCTCCTTCAAGGTCTGGAGGCTCGCAGTCGCATACCAAGCCCCCAACCCCCTGAACACATCCACACCTCCTCCGCTGACCCATCTACAGTTATTCAAGACATGAGTGGCGATCACCAAGGTGGTTTCGAGGGCCAGCACCTGAGAGACATCCCCTGGCAGCAGGAAGCAGCCAGGTCCAATGCGGAAGAGGAGCCTGGTCCAGCCTTTCTCGGCTCCCTCGACTACCACAACTTTCTACACGGGTCTTCCAAGGCTAGAGAGGCTTCTCCATCCAGCGCTTGTCCCCGAGCAGGCACAGCTGCTACTCCAAAGAGCCGCAGCCCCCACAAGACAGAAGCCTTTTTGGGTAACCTCAGTGGTCCTAGGACCGCGTTCAAGGCCAACTCGAGCAACGAGTCTCCGGTTTCGAAGCTGGCGCACAAGCCTTTCCTGGGGCCCTTGCGAGTCCCCCTTCAGCAGACCTCAGACTGTCACTCTGCCACTCCATCACTGACAGATCTCCCTCGCAGAAACCCTACCGCTACTCTCCGAGAGCGCCGGTGCGAAGCCCTTGCTGCGCAAGCTGGCAACCCTGAAGCTCTGAGGAAGATTCCCCAGCGTGAGCTGTCTGTGATGACAGATATTCCTGTCTCCTTGACGTCTTCGACTATTAGCCCTTCTCCTTCTTCTCTCTCAACTAAGCCCCTCCTTCATGAGGGGGCCATGCGAGGCATCCCCTCCGGTCCACTAAGCACCACCTCATCCAAGGGCATAGACCCGGATAAACTTCAACCTTTCATCGGCCCGCTTCTCCCTCAACAGCCCCCTCCAACTCGGCCCCTCCCTCAACTTCCCCTTCCGTCGCCTGTGAAACGACGCGTCCCCACCAAAAAGCTGTTTCCCAATATGGCAGGGCAGGTGGATGGCACCAAGCGGGAGTTTGTGGAGCGAGCCACGAAGACGAGTATGGAGGAGGCGGCAGAACTGCGTCTCGATGAGAAGAAAGGCAGGGGCTTGCGCAAGAAGATCTCCAGATTCTTCTCGAGCGACCAGCCTGCACGATCAGCAGATGTTCCAGCTTGCGCGACTTATCAGCCCCTCTCGCTCACAACCTCACAGGACTCCCAACGCGCTTCCTTCTCTGACATTTTCGATGATGTGTACAACGCCGCTCGAGGTTCGCTCAAGTCTGTTCGTGGCTCTCAGAACTCTGGCCGCAGCTCATACCAGAAACCTGATCGCGCCTCCGTCTCTGCTCGATCAGGCATTTCCTTGCCTCCGTTGTCATCGCAACATTACGATGCCCATGGATCCAGGGAGGCTTCCACAACCCGACCGTCCACGCCGCTCAAGATCGAGCCTCCTCCTCTGATCGACCACCCAGCCGTTCGCGCCGATCGGGCACTGCAGGATAGACTAGGACTCTCCAAGGACCAGTCTGTCGCCGTGTCCAGCTCTGGCTACCCTATTCTGCCCCTCGACATTCCTCCGTTGTCAGTCAACCGCGGCCGCCCGGCTCAAACTGACACCATCACACCCCTGGGTCTGCCCAGATCAGCATTGTCTGCCCAGGGGGCCTTAAGTACCGCAAGACTTGTGAAAGAGGAGTCGCAGGCAACCATCACCGCAGATAAACCCCATGACATCGACCCGTCTCCGGCTTTTGATCGCACCGTTGATCTCACATGGTACAGGACGGCAAGAGAAGAGGGAGGGACTATTATTTGCTCCATACCCAGGCCTTCGGACAGGTTCGAGCACGCGTTGACCCTGTTTGTTGCGCAGTATGCCAAAGGACGTTCTTTCAAGAAGTACGATGGAAGGAAGAGGTTCCCGTACTTCGACCTGCCAAACAAGATCCGCTTCGAGATCATGCGGCACGCTACTGCTGACACTCACACCGGCAAGCCAATTCTGCTGAACAGCAAGCGCCAGGCGTCCCCAGCTTGGCCAGACGATGCCTTCGTCAGCTTGGGCTCCGTACTCAGGCCTCTGCAGGCGATCATGTGGGCCTGCCCACGTCTCCGAGCCGACGCCATGGTCGTGCTGTTGTTGACTCGCAGGTTTCACGTCATATTTAGTCCCTTCGTCAAGGAACGCTCACAGCCTCTTCCCACCACGTGGCTCTTCCGCTACCTGCACCTGATGCAGGACGTCAGCCTCGAGCTTGACATGACCAAGCTCGGGTTTGGCTACAGCTGGGAGTCAACCGCCGTGGATGACAAGATCCACGACATTGGTGCACTCGTCCGCAAGTTCACCGCAGAGATGCTCACCCGCAATCCTGCCAACTCCATGGGCTGTTTGACCATCCATTGCCGCCGTTACTTTGGATACCGCCAGGGGCCAAACACTGTCCAGGGGCGGGAGGATGCATACAAGGATCCGCTGGTCGATGGAGAGGAGGATGGAGCTCGGCCGCTCGTTCCCGGCCGGGGTGGCTCCGCACGCGGCGTCGGTCAGCCGCGTAACCACAATCGCCAGGCCCCGAGTTTGCCTCCCTCGGCAGTGCAGCCATATTCTGGACACTTTCGTCACCACACCGATCTGCCAGATCGTGTCCCTTTTGTCACCGAGGACCAGCTCTCGGTTGCCAGTCCATTGCGCACGCTCGTTGGCCGAGTTGATTCCGTTCGCATGGTAGGCTTCAGCGAGCAATGGACATACGCGACCCACCTGGATCTATGGCCCGAGGCGGAGCGAAGCTCTGTCCCGGACACCGTCAAGCACCACCACATTGACCGCCAGACTCCGTCCCGACACCTGTACGCCGCCCCAAACCATGCTGTGTATCTTGACTACGGCATCGATCACGGTGTACACCGTTTCCCTCCATTACCGGATTCCGAGCCTATGGTCTGTAAGTAGCCTCTTCCTGTTCGCGGGTGATTTGTTTGTCGGTAGGGCAAAAGTCGTTTACTAAAGAACCCCCAGGTGTTGACTACGACCGCGAGAATGGTCTCTTCGAGGAGCTGGGTTCGGGCAAGATCGTTTCCGTCACTGGAAACGGAGTCAAGGTTGCTTGTCGTTCCTCGTGCCCACCCACTCCCTCTCGTGCCTCTGCGCCTGGCCCCGGGCATTCCGCCACACCGGCCCATGGCGAAGCTCTGGCGTTCGTACCGCGCCTTTCACGCATCCCCACCCCCAGCTCCCGCGGCAACATTAGCCCACTGATGCAGGCCATGCGGAACGGCACCCCGGTGAAGGCAGCTGCAGTGCTAGGCCTTCCAGGCACGATGATTACGAACAGGGAGGAAGAGCCCCTCGCAACGCCAACCAAACGTCGCATCATCCCCAACGCTTCGGCCGAGACTGGTGATGATGTAGCGCACACTTCGGCCCGAAAGACTGCGTCCCGGGGCGCTCTCATGCCTGGCAAGTTGGCGGCGAAGAGGTCCCTCCACTTTCTTGGTAAGAAGGCCGACTGAAACAGGGTCGACTTCTGTCGCTGTGAGCTAGCTACTGTTCCTCACGATTGAGGACTTTTCCTTTTACGGAGCACACGAGACACTTTCTGCATACCGACTGCTGTCAGCTGCAGTCGCGCTGAGCACAATTGACAAACGGCGCAGTTCCTCTCTGCTGCTTTGTTTATTTGGTTCAAAGAAGCTAGCAATAGTGTCACACACGATGCAGGATCAACCTACTTTTCAGCGCGTATACGATAGATCTAATGACCTGACTGGAATGATACGCCTTGGCGAGGCACGTATTTGCCCCGACGCCAGATACTAAAGAAGGAATTGGAGGGAGATGGCGTCAGAGTGGGCTATAATCTACAGAAAAGTCTGGACGGCAATGGGTTACCGTCCTGAGTTTAAGCACTCGTAACCCAAATAATTGTGTAAATCTCAACAAATCCCGTACTTGTGCACCCGTAGTCTCGATATTGATCTCGATACTGATTGAAGAAGTGTGATAGTCATGCCCAAGAGACAAAAGTTCGCATCGCGACGTGGACCAGAGAAGCATGACAGCCCGACTCCTGCCTTCGGAAGTGATACTTTGGCCGACGTTGCGAGCCAGGTCCAAGTCCCCGCGTCACTGAAAAAAAAAAAACGTCCCTTGGGATAATCTTACCTGGGATGACTATCACTCTCTATATGCTATTAGTTTCCAGCATAGCACATGCGCTTTATAAGGTTATCCCGGGAATAGGTCGTTTGCATGCGCTTTGCACGCGTGAGGCTCGTCAATACCATCCCGCCGAGGACCTCAGCCACAACCCGGCCGTCGCGAAGTTGCTACGCAACGTTGCGCTATGCCACAACACAGGCGCGCTCAAGGGCCTTATTGGCCTACGCGACTAGGCCTCGATTAATTGTAACTCTATTTTAGCTGACATTAGGCTGGTCTACTAGGAAAGCTTGGATTCGGATTTTCTAAGTCTTTATTTGAGAATCTCCTCCTACATCTCTACTTCTATACTTTCTAATTAAATACTCTTGAGGCAAGCATTTAAAGGAAATAAGTATTCGAGTTTAAGATAAGTAAATCCTTTTAAGGAAGAACTGTATATAGGTATCATTCTACATTATTTAGCATAATACTAGTGTAAACCTTATTATTGCAGCGCTAGAACATTATAAAACGTTAAGCCTAATTAGCTAGCTTAGCTAGCTAGTAGGCTTAAATACTAAATAGGGGCCTAAGGGCCTTTATATAAAATCTACCCTTTATATAATATACTTAAAAAAATATAAATATACTATATATTACTATAATAAATAATAGCTATAACTTCTTAATACTATAAAGTATATTAGCCTATACTAATACTATTATTAAAATCGTTAATATTAATTTTATTATCGGTATAATATTAAAATTAACCTATTTATTATTATTTATCTATTTCGGGTATTTATATATATCGGAAGCTATTATCGTTAGTAATTATTACTATTTAACTATAATTATTTACTAAATTAAGATTATAACGGTTAGCTATCGGATATTATTCGAAATATTTAAAATAAGTTTAAAATTCTATTTATAAGCGCTTATAAGCTTAAGGCGCTATTTAAAAACCTTTTTATAATATCTATTATAAGATTATAAACCCGTTTAATAAATAAACTAAATATATCTTTCTATAAAACTTTTTTCTAAATACCCTTATTAAGCTTATAAATAAAAACGCCTTATAAATATTAAAAGTTAATACCTAGTTATAAATATTAATTAGTAACGTTTATAGAAAACTATAATCTTAACTTTTTAATTATATTTTAATTATTATCTTATAAAGTATTAAATAAAGGTATAAATATATTAGGTTATCTGGAATTATTAGCTAATACCGATTAATATTAAGTTAAAAAGCGTCTAGCTATAATAAAAAACCGCTTATTTATATTTAATAATTTAGCTAGCTTTTTTAATTTTTAATAATAATAGCTAAATATTTATTTAAATATTTTACTATAATTAGCATCGGATTAATATACTACTGCCGGATAATAAAAAGTTAGTAAAAAGGGAAACCCTAATAATAATACCTTTAACTTTAACCTAAATAAAAAATATTATTAATATAATAATAAGCGTCGATATAATAATAAGCGTTAATATAAAGATAAATATTGCCGTTAAAAATATATATATACCTTTTACGCCTTATTAATTATTAATATTATTTAAAAGTTAAAATAAAAAGAAATCGGTATTTTTAATTCGGAATATCTTAATCTATAGGATATTAAAATAATTACTATTAATAAAAACCTTATTTATATAGATATATAAATATTTTAAGACTATTTTAATATATTCCTTAATAATAAGAATATCTAAATAAATATTAAAGAATAAATTATTAATATCTTTTTACCTTTTCTATAGGGCTTAGCTATTTATTAATAGATAAATAAAATTATTATAATTTACCGATATAAGCTTTACCGAAATAGTTTTAATATAATTATAAACGCTATAAAGATTTACTTTACTATAAATCCCGGATATACTATTATAAAGTTTTATAAAATAGATTTTAAACTTTAAAAGCTTTTAAATAATAAGTATAATCTTTATAAGTTTATTTAAAAGAAGTTTTATTATATTAAAGCTATAAATACCTTTAACCGGTATAATAATAACTAATATAAAGTAATAATAAATATTTAAATTAAAATAAAGCTAGATATTTAGCAATACCTATATTTTCTATATCGAAATTAAACCTTAAAGTAATTTATATAGATAGTTAAGAAATATAAAATATTATTACTTTTATTTATAAATAAAAAGAATTTATTTTACCGCCTAAAAAAGAATTACTATATAAAGGCTAAATATAATTTATAATATAATAACCGAGAATTATATTAAAAGGAATAATATTATAGCAATTATTATAATAAACCCTATTATACTAATAAAGGATATAAAAGAAGCGATAAATATATAAAAGATTACTAAAGTAATTATAAGAGGTATAATAATTAAAAAAGCAGAAATTATAAGGGTTAATAATCTTATAAAGATAATAAATATTATATAAATAACCGATATTATTTAAAATAAAATAATTAACTTTAATGCTATTTAAAAAAATAGGGTAATTATAACTATAGTTATAATTATAACCGAGATAAATATTGCCGGTATAACGCTATATATCTTTTAAATTTTAATAATAAAGCTAATAATAAATAGTATTTTAAAAGCTAATTAATATTTATATCTTTATACTTCTCTTTACGCTTATTATTAAGTAAAGTAAATAAAATAGGCCTATTAACTAAATATTCTTTTAAGGTTAAATAAACCTATATAAATTATAATTTAAAATTTAAATCTCAGAATTTACTATTTAAGCATTTTAAAATTTATAACGCTATAAAGAAGAATATACTTAAAAAGCTATATAAACGTTTATAGACCGATATAGCGTATTTATTAGCCGAAATTATAAAAGCTATATTTATTAAGGATAATATAATATAAATAAAGCTAGTAACCTTTAAAAATAACCCCTTTTTTATAAATAGTTTTTAATATTTATAAATTAGCGTTTATCTCTAATTAAATATTTCGAAAATATTTATATATATAGATTTAAGATTAAGGAAATCTTTTATTAATTAATATTTTCTTAAAACTTATTTTCCTAATAGTATTATTATTAATATTACTATCCCTAATTTTATTAAAGAAATAGGTAGTAAGCTAATTTCTTTAACTTAAAAGATAACTTTTCTTTTTTATACCCCGGGCGTTAAGTTAAATAATACCCTAGAATTATTAAAAAAAGTTACTAAAATATAAATTATAAATAGCTTTAACGCTAATTATCTATTAGCTAATAACTAGCTATATCCTCGGAATATTATTATTAACTATAGAAAAAATTAATTAGAATTTCCGGATAATTATTTTTATATCCTTTTTACTATATATAAAACTAGTTTTAAATCTATAGTATATAAGGTTATTATAAATTAGAAAATTTAATTTTAATTTAGTAAATCTATTTAAGTATTAATCTATTATATTAATTTATTAAAAGGGCGTTTATTTATATTTATAATATAGTATTTTATTGCCTTAAATATTATTATCGATATAGCTATCTTTTATATTATTTAACTATATAATCCTATAACGGAAACTATTAATATTTTTCGATAAACCTGTTTAAGTATTATTGCTAAATATAAAGATAATATTTACTTTACCGTTAATTAAAACGGTATTTTATAAGCCCTAATTTACATTATAGGTATAAGAAATATTAACCTTATAATTAAGCCTATATCGCTTATAATAAGCGGCTATAGCATTAATTTTATAGCTATAAGTCTATTAAATAAAAAGTTTTTAATTTTTACTATAGATATAAAATTCGAAATATTCCTATATATTATAAAAATTACTTAAGATAATATATAAACGCTACCTTTAAATATAAAGCTAAACTTACTATTATTAATACTATATAGCAACGTTATATATAATACTATAGCTGGATTAATTAGCGGAATTTTAAAATTTATAATATTAATTAAAATAATAAAGCGAGTAAAAGATAAGCCTTATATTTACTATAATATTTAAAGATCTTTTAAAATCTTTACCCTTAATAATATACCTATAATCACTATTTTTTAAAGTATTTACATTAATGCTACCGATAAAGCGGTAGTAATTAAATTATAGTAAGTTTATAAAGCTTACCTAAAATTATAGTAAGATTTAGGCTTTATCGATATACTAAAAGACTAAATAATAAAGGTTTCTTTAATAGATAAATAATAAAACGTTAAGCTAAATTACCGATATTATCCTATTCTATATAAGAATAAACGCCTTCTTAACTAATACTTTAATAAACTATAAAAGCAAAACTATTTTAAAGTAACCGATAATATTTATTTATTTACTCTGCTAATCTTTATTATATAATAGATTATCTATAATAAATAAAAAGGGTAAGTAATATATAATTTATAAGTAGTTAATAAATAAATAATTTCTAATAGCTATTTATTATTATTATAATTAGATATTATTAATTTGCTTTATAAAAAGAAATATATTATAATTATAAATACTATTTAATTCTTCTTTTAACTATTAATTTATTTATATTATTAAAAGTATTTTATCTTTATTAGTTATTAAGGGCTTAAAAGATTAAAAGTAATACTAATAAAAGTTTATAATTTACTAGCTTATATTTAATATTTTATAGATTATTTATTAAAACTATATTATACCTTTTATTATATATTTATTAATAATATAGTTATCTTTTTAAATAATTTTAAAGATTATTTAAAGTATTTTTATTAAATATTTATACTTTTTAAGAAATAAAAAGTCTTTATTTTAGCCGAAAAGTCCTATATTAAATTTTAATTTATTAAACTACTTAGGTTTTATATTAATGCCCTTAGATTATCTATAATAATTAACCGTATAAAGGCATTTCGAAAGCTAAAGTTTTTAAAGAATTTAAAAGCGTTAAAAATATATTTAAGCGTAGCTAGCTTTTTATACCCGATAATTCCCTATTTTATATAACTTACTAACTTATTATAAAAACTTAAAACGTTACTGCTTATAAAGAGCTATAAAATAGGCCGATTTAATATTAGTAATTATAAATATTATTAGCATTATACTATAATAATCTACTTAAATCTTATTATAGAATAATAAAAATTCTTTAATAATTTATAAAGTTTTCTATATAATAAACTTTATTTATATTATATAAACCCGAAATATTTATTATTTTTATAAGTTAATAATAGTTTTTAATATAGATTTAAAATAATATTTTATTATATAAAAATTAATTTTAAATAGGATAAAGAATATATTTTTATATATATTATTAAGCCGATTATATTTTTAAGCCGCTATTTTAATAAGTTAAAGTTAAACTATAGCCTCTTAAAATTAAAAATAGTATACCTTATTTAAATATATAAATATTTTAAAACTACTTTTGTCGGCTTTTATTATCTTATTATTATTTTAATAAATTATAAATTAATTAAAGGAATTATTAACTACTTTTTATTAAATATAGTTTTTATAAACTAAGCTAACCGATAGCTAATTAATATAGCTATTTATCTAGATACTTATTAATTAAATATTGTTTATATATTAAAACGTTTAAATTTAATCCTAAATACGCTATTTAAACTATCTATACTGCTAAATAATTAAGCTAAACAGCTAAATAAAATATTAGTTTTAAATTAGCTATTTAATAAACTCTTAATAATTAATAAAATAGGCTTAATAATACATTTAGCTAAAGCCTAAATAATAAAAAATATATACCTTTCCTTTATAAAAAAATATAATAAAAACCGCATTTAGAAATCTATTATTAATAAACTAAAAAGGCCTAGCTTATTAATAAAAAAACTAATTATTTAATAAAATAATAATAAGAATATTATTTTTATTTAAAAACCTAGGTACCCTTTTCGCTTTATAAATTATTTATTATATAATAGAAATTCTGCTAATAAGAAATATTTAATAGTTTTATTATTATTAATATAATAATTTCTTTAGAATATCTATAATAATTATTATTACTTTTTTCGGGATTATATAATAATTATATTAAATAATTTACACTTTTACTAAAAGTAATACTTAATTAAAATATATTATAAAAAGTATCTATATTATAGCGAAATTAAGAATAATAACTAATTTTCTATTAAGAATCTTTAGCTTATTTAAGTGCCGGAAAAGCCTATATATATAATTTATATAGATTTTATTATAGCCTTATTATCGATTATTTTATTTATTTAAGTTCCCTTATTAAGCTAAAATAATAATAAATATCTAAAAAGGATAAGGTATACTATATCTTTTAAATTAATATAATAAATTTTGCTATATAAAACTTTTTATAATAACTTATTAATCTTCTATAAGCCTATTTATAGTTAAAAGCCGCTATTCTGCACTAGTAGCTATAGCATTAGGCCGCGCCTAATCTATTTACGCCGGTGCTATTAATAAGCTATTAGCCTTAATATAAACCGGTCCGTCGAGGTTAAAGCTATTACAGGCTATAAGCTAATCTAACGCCGTTAAGCACTATATAAAAGTATTATTGCCGTATAACTTAGGCCTTTATAAGTTGCTCGAAATAAGCGATATTAAAAAGCCGCTATTACCCTAACTATATACTCTTATAAGATATATATAGGTTCTAGCTTTGCTTTACAAACACACACCCATCCACCACAACCTTTTCCGCTATATTATAAGACCACTTAAAAGTAATTATTTAGCCGAAATTAAGATAACTGCTAGTTAAGCTTAAACTACTATTTATATACGCTTAAGACCTTTAAATTAAGTAAGGCCACTATATTCCATTATCTGGATATATAGATCTAACAGCTTTATAGCTATAAAAATAAACTCTATTTATAATAAGCAAATCTTTACTTAAGTAAAAGATTTTTTTACTAAGGTAAAGGAGCGTAAAGATAAAAACCCTTCTTTATCCTAATAAATCGATATATTTATTAGCACCTTAAAGATATATAAGATTTATTTAAAAGAAATAAAGAAGTTTATTGCTTATAAAGTAAGAATTTATAATAAGCTAAAGGGAAATAAGCCGAAGGAAAATAAGGATATTAATCGTCTAATATACTTCTTTAAAAAGGTTTACCTTCTATTTAGATAAATTAAAGAGATAAAGCCTAGTTATAAAAATATAATATAGTTAAATAAAATTTAGTTTAAAAAAAATATAATTATAGGTCTTTTAACCTTATATTTAAAAGGGATAGCCTTATTATAAGTATTAATAATAAGAACGCTATAGTATTTATTTAAGTATAACCTTTTTAATATAATAATACCGGTAATTTATAAAATATTAAAATATATATTATTAATTCCGGGCTATAATATTTATACCGTTAAGGATTAAGCTATAGTTTTTACTTATTAACTACTTCTTAATAATTAAGTATATCCCTAAGCAATTATTTTAAATTATAATATAAAGTTTCTTTTAAAGTTTTAAATAGGCTTATAGAAAAGATTTAATATAAAACTTTAAATAATAATAATATATTATCTATAAATAAATAAATAATTAAAATATAAAAATTAAATAATAAAACTTACCTTACGGTATTATATTATTAAATATCTTAATAAGGAATAGATTAATATTCTGCTAGCTTTATAATAAAATTTAAATAATATATACTTATAAGTAATTAATATAAGCCTTTATAAATTTTTATTCAGATTTAAAATTTCCGGCTTAGCTAATTATTTAATTAATATTTTTTTCCGAAAATAAGCTAAAATATATTTTATATAGCAGCATCTTTATTAAGATATTTAATTATCTATAAACGTTATTACCGCTAAAGTAAAGAAAATTTATAATTATAAGTATTATTAATTATAATTTTAACTAAGTAATAAAGTTTAGCTAAAAACTAAAAAAGCTTATAAACCGCTTTTTTATTTAGAAAAGCTAACTTTATTTAAATTTAAACCTTTTATAATTATTAAAAAGCTTAATAATTTAGCTTATACTTTTAACTTTCTTTTATCCTTAAAAGTTTACCTAACTATTAGTATTTAATATTTATATCTTTATATTAAGGATAATACCTTTTATTAATAATTAATATAGCTAAAGGCCGTTAATTATAGAAATAATATATTAATATCTTTAGATATTAAGCATTATAAGGTTAACTATATTTTAAAAAAGTAATATAACCGATATAATAAAAAAAATAAAATCTAATACCTTATCTATTAAAAAGATCTTTTACCGAAAAATAATAAATAGTTAATTATTAATATCTTAAAGCATTATACTAAGCTTATTATTAATTTTAAAATAATTTAAGTAAAAGATATATCTATTAAAATTATATCTGCTAAAATTATTTCTATTATAGCTATAAAATATAAAAGGCTAAAAACTTAACCTATAAAACTTAAACTTTTATATTATAAAGTATTACTTTATAATAAATTACCTCTTAATAATAACATTATACTATTAGAAATTATTATTATAATACTATACTATATTATAAAAAATATATATTTTATTATTAATTATATACTTATTATTAATAGTATAGCTACTAATATAATAAGGCCGAAAAAGGGCAATTTAGATATATTTCCTATAAACTACCTTTTTATAAAGAAATAATAAATAATAATTAAAATTAATAATTTATTAATAGGTAAGAATATATATAATAAAGCTATAGCCCTTATTAATAAAATAAAAAATATAAAGATTTAAATATTTAATTTAGCCCTATATTATTAAATTAAGTTTAAGTTTATTATAAGAGGTAAAGATATTCTGCTAAAAAAGTTTCTTATTTACTAAATATATATCGAAAGCTAAAACCTTATAAATAAATAAGTTAAAAAAGCTAACCTTAGCCGTATTAATAGCACTATATTTAAAAAACTTAAGGCTGCTATAAAAAACGTTATCTTTTTTAAGGGTAAATAAGTACTTTTTATATTATATATAAAGAAAGAAAGGGCCGATTTTAATAATAAGAATAATATATATCTAAATATTATAAAGTTTTATACCTACCTTACCAATATATACGTTAAAATATAAAAACTTCCGATAAATATTTTTTAAAAAAAGGCTTTATCTTATTTATTAAAAAAGATATTTAAGGTATTTAATAATATTAATAAAATTAAAATAAACCTTAAAGTATTATTTAATAATACCGAGAAGGTACAGAATACCTTTATAAAAAAAGCTAATATCTTTTTTATTAGCTAAAATAACGCTTTTATTTAAAAGGTTTAAAATAAGAAATATTATTATAATAATTTATAGGTATAAATTATAAATCTTTACTTAAAGGCTATAAATTTATATAATTATTATAAGCTTATAAAGGTTAATATAATATAAGCCCGGAGGGATTTTAAGATATTTAAGGAATTAAATAATAAATAAAAAAAGATAGTAAAGAAATTTATTAAAATAACGGAGAAAAATAACCTTAATATTTTAATAAATAAATAAACGAATTACCTTAAGGGCTTATTAAAAACTAAATATAAAACTTTATTAAACCTTATATTATAAGCTTATAAAAATTAAATATAAATTAATAAGCTAAAAGCCTATATTAATAAGCTACTTAATATTTAAAGAAAAAAAGGTAATAACCAAAATCTAATAGTAATAATATAAAAGATTAATAATATTTAGCTAGCTTACCTTTAAAATACCGATAAAAAGACTATAAGATAAGCTAAAGCTAAAAAATAAAAAAGGTAAAAAGAGGCTTATAAAAGATAAAATATAAAAAAGTTTTTAAAAAAATATAAATATATTATAGAAAAGGCTAATAAGGGTAATACTACTAATAATAGCGCTTATAGTAAGGTTAAAAATAAAAATAAACTATATATTAATAAAGATAATAAAACTAAAGATATTTAAACGTTATAAAATATATTAAAGGGCTTTAAATTTTACTAATAAACGTTAAATTACTTATTTAATAATAATAAAGATATTATTAGTTTTTTTAAAGGCCGGCATTTATTATAGCGTTAGAATATTATAAAACGTTAAGCCTAATTAGCTAGCTTAGCTAGCTAGTAAGCTTAAATACTAAATAAGGGCCTAAGGGCCTTTATATAAAACCTACCCTTTATATAGTATACCTAGAGAGATATAAATATACCATACATTGCTACGATACTTATGCCGATATTAATATAACTGCCAATGTTTATAGACATCCCATAACCCAGATTTTAAGAGCGTGCGGCAATATCGTCCGAACAATTTTCGCACAGGATAAACATTTACGGATGCTAGATAACAGGCATGTGTAAGGTATTTTGGCGTCTATGTTAAGGCGCATGGTATAATGCGGCGCTGGCCTGCTTTCAGCGAACAAGAGCCTGGTCGGCTGAATAACCAGACATCTAAGGTATTAAATCTACCTGGAGTTATCCAGAAGCGCATTCTGTGGGCGTTTCATCGCCTCCTTCGCATACATTTATCTCGTCGCTGTCGTCCTAATCAAGATACTCTGCAGTCAATGCGCCGCCAAACACCCCCTAGCGAAGCGCATCAGAGGGCAAGTACCGCTGTTGCGAGGACAACCAGCTGGTTGGTTTTGAAACGGGCACATCCAGGTGGTTGGACATGTCTCGCTGCACATCCGCCAAAGACTCCAACACTGCCGTGTTGCAGCGAAGTCCGGTCGCTGACTGACATAGATTCACTGGCCGAGGCTCTCTCGAGAGGTGCCGAGGCAGGTCCATACGTGCCTCGACATACTGGTGCTTGCGAGGAGTAATGCAGCGGCGCCTCGCATGGCTGTGTGAAAAGCGGCGCAGCGACAACCTACTACCTTTCACATCGTTCGACATCATGTGAAGGCAAGTCCTCGGTTCAGCCCCGGAGAAAAGTCTTGAAGACTTGCGAGTCGGTGCAGTCGACCCACGGATAACCGATCTCCTTGAGGAACTTTTCCAGCTCCCCTACCTCCTGGCCAGGGCAAAGAATACCGGCCAGAATCTTCGCAATGTCACCACCCGAGTTGCGATACTGGAACAGGCTGATGTTGTATTTGGGCCGCAGTGTATTGAGGAACTTGTCGAGGGCACCCGGTCGTTCTGGGAAGTTGAACATGTATAGACGCTCGTCTGGCACGTCAGAGATGCCACCCACCAAGTATCGAATATGGCTCTTGGCAAGCTCATCGCCAGAGAGATCCGTGACGGAGAAGTGGCCATTTTCTTCGCTGCTGATCGAGTCGATACGATGCAGCAGGCCCTGCAGCTCCTGGGTTCGCTGGGTTGCGGGCGCCGTCAGACTGAGACCGAGCAACACGTTGGCGCCAGAAGACGCAGCGTACCGATAGCTGAACTCGGTCACGGCGTGAGGAAGGATGGCGCTGATGAGTTTGGCAAAAGACCTTGGCTTCTCGGGAATGTGGCAGGCCAGCAGTACCTCCTTGCCCGCGCCGACATCAGCTCGCTCGGCGACGAAGCGGAGGCGATCAAAATTCATATTTGCGCCACTGGTCACGGCGACGAGCGACCGGGCCGGGTCGCTTGAGGGATGAGAGGCGACCCACTTCTTCAGGCCGGCCACGGCCAAAGCGCCAGCGGGCTCGACGATGGACCGCGTGTCCTCGAAGACGTCCTTGATAGCAGCACAGGTCTCATCGGTGGAGACCAAAATGACCTCATCAACAACCTCCTGGCAGATGCGGAAAGTCTCCTCTCCAACCTGCTTGACAGCGGCGCCGTCTGCAAATAGACCGACCTGGTCGAGAACAAGGCGCTCCCCTGCGGCAAGAGATCTAGTCAATGCGTCCGCGTCGTGTGTCTCAACACCAATAACCTTGACGTGAGGGGCGATGCGCTTGACGTAGACACCGACGCCGGCCAGGAGGCCGCCGCCGCCAACGCAGCAGAAGATGGCTTCGAGCTTCTGAAGATTTGTTTGGCGAAGGAGCTCCATGCCGATGGTGCCCTGGCCAGCGATGACATAGGGGTCGTCGAAAGGAGGGATGTTGATCAGGCCATCCTGGAGCTCCCTCCTTGCGCACTCTTCCTTGGCGGCATCAAAGTCGGGGCCGTGGAGAACGACATGGCCACCCATGCGGGAGACGTTAAGGTGTTTGATGCTTGGTGTCCCTTCGGGCATGATGATGGTGGCGGGGATCTTGAGTTTCCTGGCCGAGTAGGCGACGCCTTGGGCGTGGTTGCCGGCACTGCAACAGACGACGCCCCTCCAGCTCTGGCTGGGTTCGAGGTGAGCCATCTTGTTGTAGGCGCCACGCAGTTTGAAGCTGAAGACAGGGTGCTCGTCCTCGCGTTTGAGCAGGACATTGCACTCGAGGCGGTTGCTGAGGTTCACGGCTGGGGCAAGCGACGTTTCTTGACAGGCCTCGTAGACCTTGGAGGTCAGGATGAGCCGCAGGTAGTCCGGGTGGCCGTTTGGGAGGATGAACTCAGGCGGCACGATCTTTCTGATGCGGGCGTCCCTGTCTTCTGAGAGCTGCGATGATGATGTGCCCGGGGGTTTTGGGTTGGCGCTGTACTCGGTCAAGGACAGACCCGTCATGCTTGGCGTCCGGGCAGTATGGCCGTGGCCGTGGCCCTGGCCCTGGCCATTTCTGCTCTCGGCATGGTCGTTCACGCCGTTGGCGGTTGGTTGCTCGACTGCCGGCATGCTTGAAGGGGGCGGGTTGGATTTTGTGTCTCGTAGATATGAACAGAGATTGAAGAGGGCCTGGGGTTATCGAGGGACAAAGTGAGCGAGTGATTGGTGTGCTAACAGGTGGGTAGTCAGGTGAGGTGGGTGAGTGATGAGTGAGTCAACTCATGGATGAGCCTCCTCAACCTCGCCCTCGATGGAGTCCTTGCCTCAGGGCCTTGGAGCTGCCCAGGTGGTGGTGGTTGAAAAGTTATAGTGGGGCACAGTGCGGGCTGGGCCAAGGTACCTGTCCCTGCGAAGCTCGAGCCAAAGCTGTTCAGCACCATGCTGCATGCCTACCTAGGTCCCTAGGTCCCTATAGTCTAGGTACTGTTAGGCACCATAATGCGGCGCCCCACCACAGTTCTTCCCAGCCTAGGTACCGTGTTACGGCTCGCTTCCCCACTATCAGCCTACCTAGGTACAGCTACTTAAGTAGGTTGTCTTACGTAGATCGTTCAGTCTACCTCATTGAGGTAGTCTACTGAGACATGTGCACGCAAAAATCCATGTCATCATCACCACCTTCACCACCACCACGACGTCCACTTCCTCTACTTCTCCCGCACCCATAGCAATTGCCTCATCTGCACATGCCGCACTCATTCTGCGTCCGTCCAACTTGCCTCCGACCATACCTGACGACCACCACCTGATCCCGGCACATCCTGCTGCACGGCAAAGTACCATGACGAGTCCCGTATCCGGCCGGCCGCTACCTTCGTCGTTCGACGAAAATGAGTGAGCTCCTCTATGCCGAACCTCTACCACATTGATCGGTGTCCATTGTGTCTCAATTGCAGCTCTCCGGTGCCTTTGGTCTTTGACTGACGGGTCCCTGGCTCTCCCCAGAGAATTCTACAATGAGAGCGGTCTTCAGAAGGTCCTGGGCCGCATGAAGCGCGAGCCTCTTGTGCCCCTCGGTATGCTCACACCTACCTACCTGCCTGTCTGCCTTCCTACCTGTCTTCTTTCCATTGTGCTCCCTACGACTGGCGACCTGACCGCCCCTTCTGTCTTGCCTCTAGGATGCCTTCTCACTGTCGCTGCTTTCACAAACGCCTACCGCGCCATGCGCAAGGGTGACCACAATCAAGTACAGCGTATGTTCCGAGCACGTGTCATAGCCCAGGGCTTCACCGTCGCTGCTATGGTGGCTGGTGGCCTTTATTTTGGTGCCGAGCGACACAAGGAACGAGAGAACTGGAAAATGCAGGAGCAAGAGAAGGCCGAGGAAAAGCGCCAGAAATGGATCCGAGAGCTCGAGGCTCGTGATGATGAGGAGAAAGAGCTCAAGGCCATGATTAACAAGAGGCGGGAGAAGAAGAAGGCGAATGGGGCAGAAGCGGCGCGCGACACTTTCCGCGCCGCCGAGGCGAAAAGGCTAGAAGGCGAGTCTGCGCCAGTGCCGGAAGATGAGGTCAAAAACAAGACGTCGGCCTGGGGGCTCGGGTGGCTTGGCCGATCGAAAGCGCCCGAGGCCAAGGAGGAGCGCAAGGACGGTTCTCCCTCGGAAGACAAGCCTGGTCTGGACCCATCAGGCAAAGAGTAAGACGACACTTGGTATTCTGCCGCGACTGTCACTCGAGCGTACTGGTCAGCACTCTCTTAAGCAGAAGCTGCCAAGACGGGCCAGCTTCGCGACTTTTCAACTATTTCGGTCTCCAATGGAAGTGAGAAAGGGGGAGTAAAAGTCGCAAGCGAGGCAATGAGGAAGGGGGCGACCCCAGGCCGCTACAGGCTTGAAATCGCGGCGTGGCTTCAGATTTGGACAATCTCTTCTCCTTCCCACTGTCCTTCCCACTGTTAAGTCTCGCAGATCTGTATTCTTTGCCATGACACCATGGAATCTTTAATGTATCCGACCAACTCCCTTCATCGAGGTGCCGCCATTAGATGATTCTAGACGTGTTTCAATGCTCAGGTCATCGAGCCACCACTCCTGTTGCCTCCTATCAAACCCGCCATTTCGAGCAGAGCCCTATCTGCTTCAATGTCTCCTGTGCCAAGATTGATCCGTCTCCGGGCTTCCGCCTCTCGAGCTTCAAAAGCCCATCGCTCGGCTTGTACCTTGGCCTCCTCATCACCTCCGCAACCCCAGACCTCGAGACTATCAATCTCAAATCGATCCTGGAAGTCGAACTTCCGCGAAACGCTGTTCTGGAATGCACCTCCCCGTGAGGAATCGTCATGAGTGAACACGCCAAACTCGAAGCTCGAGTCGATTAGGAGGGCAACCGAGCCAAGGTGGGTAGCGCTCTGTTTTCGATATGAAGACGAGGTAGGCAGTGGATTCCCGGCCGCAATGCCGGTATTTGTCGAACCCACGCCCGGCCGTATGAATGAGACATAATCTGTATTCAACGAGCTCGCGGGGAACACGTCGTGGATTGGTTCGAGCTGGAACAAGAGCGCTTCCGAGTCGCCAAAGCATTCCTTATGTGAGTGCCGCCATGGCTGAGAAACGTACACGCCGTAAGTCAGTCTGCTCGACTGGGAGCCATCGGGGAAACGCTTGGGCGGCAGCGAGGCTGCAAAACGCTCTTCGCTGCGACCGGACGAGCCTGTGAGCCTCGTGCCTCGCACGAGCAGAATCGTCGGCGCCCGCCAATTGAACACCTTGGTCTCAAAGGAGCCCATTGAGAACCCGTCGTTTTCTCCCGAGTAAAGCAGCCGGAGTCGCCGGAATAGAGAGGAGCCGGGGATGAAGAAGGAGAGCTGAGAGATGATGGTCGCGTTCATAATGGATGCTTTCTCTTGGAGCAGCGGGGCAGCGACATGTAGAGACGCGCCGTGCGCCTTGTCGCCATCTTTCTGTTGTCTGTCAAAATCCAAGTTCTTCGAGAAGAGAAAGCGCTCAAAAAGCGCGTTGAAGCCTTTAAAAAGGAACGGAAGAGCAACAGGTAACACGAGATCAAATGCGCCGGACCTGATACCCGGTGACTTTTCAACGTTCAGGAATGCCGCAAGGATGCTTTCTGCTGCAGACCGCAGGCCTTCCAGCTCCGCGCCCGTCGTACGTTCTGCATACTGAGAGAGTTTCTCTCTCGAGTCCATGGGTGCTACGAGTAAGAGCAGCATGATGAGCTTTCTGAAGTTATCGGCCGGGATTAAAGCCTCTTGTGTCGTTGGCAGGCTGGCGTCTTCGTATGCATCGATACAGTTCAGCAACTCAAATGTCGAGACCACCAAGCCGTCGTCTTCGTCCTCGACATTCTCTGGCTCGCCCTCGCCGGCGACTTCACGGCCGGGCTCATGGGGACTCGGTGTGGCACCAGAGTCGTCGGCACCACCGTTTCCGTCATGGGACTGCAACAGCTTCCGGTCGTACACAGCCAGGCTCCTAAAAAGGAGTCTCCTCCTATCAGTAGACCCCTTTAGGAGGACGCGCTGGTATCTCTCGGTGAGAATGATGACTGTGTTGACAAGTGCCTCGAGGCCCATAATTGCTGGTGCGTCCTGTAGGAACGGAAATGCACCGATGAAGGATACCATCTTCCCGACCACAGGGGACACACCAAGGACATCAGGGAGCTCAAGGAACCTCGCAATTGTGGTTTCTGAAACATAGAGATGTGGAGTCCCTCCAGAGTCCCGCTGGACATCGGCGAGGCTTTTAAAGTTATCCTTGAGTGAGTAAAGCTCGATGGACGTGAAGCACTTGGTGGCGAACTTGTCGGCCTGTTTGCAGCAGATAGCAGTGCATTAGCTGGCCAGCTGGAGAGCACATGCGAAAGTGCGTGATCGTACCAGCTCCCTTTTCAACTCCTCGCGCGTCCTGGTCCCTGGACCGTCATTGTGGCCGGACAGGGCCTGGCCCATCTTGAGATTACAGAGATCGAGGGGTCGGTCTGGTGTTGCTGCAAAGGCGGTCGGAGGCACATAGACGTGTGCGAGGCCGAAGACCTACATGAGCACGTCATTCAGTTTGTACAGACGTACGTTGTTGCGACCACGAAGCAGGAGGTGAAGCTGACCAACGGCATGTGTGTTTGGGGCTTGACTACCTAGGTAGACTACCTACCTACGCAATAATATTTAGCCCTTGATCGCAAAGTCCAGGCCGCTAAGTCCAGGCCGCTTCCCCCCAGACAACCCCCCTCCTCCCAAGACCCCACCTAACCCTAGGCCGGGTTCTGCAATTTGTAGAGCACATCCCAGTGCCTAGATAGTCTACGTTCTCAATCATGCGTTGGCAAACACGTACTCACACTGTAGTAAGAATGGATGTACACGTATTAGGGGGTTGCATATCTCAACTCGACTATGTACGGACGATCTGAGCGGCCTATGTACACGATCACGTGCCGGAACAGAAGCAGATGCTATAACATGAAGCTGCATGGCGTGTGGTCCGCTGGCAGGCTGACTGACGGAGGGCGATGGAGGAGGGCAAAAGCTCAACTCCACTCCTGTGACCGACACGTTCCGAGACGGCTTGGCTTGGCTCCTCCGACCCCAATTAAGCCACCTTGGTCACCGGGTCTTGACCTACCTGGGCAAGCGGCCAGATCATGAAATGCTGCCAGTCGGGGCCGAGGTACCGCGCAATAGTTCGCACCAGTACGTGGCCTACGTTGGCATACGTCCAGAAATGGCGGTGTTGGTGCATGAGGACGCCGTAGTATGCAAGCATCAACAGTGCCTCGGGGGTCTTGTTGCACAACAGGTCCAGTACGGCCTCGTGCGCCAGACAGGGCCAGGCGTGCACCAGGGCCAAGCTGTGGAAGCCGCGCGCTTCCTGGTTTTCGGGGCCGTGTTCAGCGTGAGAGTCCTGATCGGAAGGGCTGAGAATCCACTGCAGCCTGTCGACGGCTTCGAGGCAAAGCTGCTTCTGCTCCCGATCCAGGGCCCGGCTTATAGAGATGACGGATCGCAGCTCTGTAGTCTGCGCGCCCGCACTTGTCCTGTAATCCGCAATGCCGGCGCTGGCTGTGAAGATGCTGCCTAGCTTGGACCGGAGGAGAGCCTGCCACGCCTCTTTGGCGATCAACACGACGCCCCGGTACACCTTGATGTACTCCAAGAAACGGTTGAGCGGCTCGAAGGTGTTGTCGTTGTCGTTGTCGTCCCAACCCAGGGTGGTCTCGTAAAGCACCTGGAGACTCGTGAGTTGGCTGAAGATGATCAGGCTCAAGCAGTTGTCTGGGGTGACCTGGGGCCGCTCCTGGTTGAAAATACTCAAGGCGTGCGTGTGGAAGTGGACGGCCTGGTGATGGTAGTATGCACTTTGCGCGGGCCGAATGTGCGAGAGATGCAGGGCTGCAACGGCCAGCAGCGCGTTCATGAGGCAAGGCGAAGAACATGCAGCCTCCAGCACGCCCGAGAGGATCTTGTCGTCGTTACTGGCCAGGGGGAGCGGAAGCTGCTGTCTGCACACGTGGTGAAAGAGTTCCAACTGCGCCATATTTGCGGACGGCACGCTGAGCATCGGCGGCGATGGCGACGGGGTTCCCATCTGCGCCTGTTCTGGCCCTTGTGGCGAGTGCGTGAGCGAGGCCGGGCCCACTGGTAACGGCGAGCGTGATGATCGAGATGCAGAGGCCGAGCCCGTCCCTGAACCGGCGCCGGACACATCGTCACGCCTGAGAGGCTCGAGGTGCCCAGACTGATCTGCTTGACCAGGCAACGAAGCCGGGCCCAACGCGTAAACACAGCAGAGCTTCTTTAGAGAGCATCCCGCGCACACCGGCCGTGTCTCGTCACACTGGTGAGGGGAAGGGGCTGGGTTAGCACTGCATTGAAACCCTCACTACATCAACGCGACGGGTTGCTACCCCTTGCGTGCGTGGTTTGGGCAAAGGGACATACCTTGATGTGACGGCGCTTACATTCCCGGCAGCCCGCGCGCGATTTCCTGTGAGTTCTTCGTGAAGCCATCAAGCCAAAGTTGATGATGAGAAGGCAGCTTACTAAAGCTGATATGCTACAAGATAAGGGAGAGTGAACCAACCCCTGTCCACACTACTATAATAAAGCAAACAGCCTCTTCCAACTACTTAATTAATAGAAAAAACTTATAATAAAGCATTATAAGGCTTATTTATTAAGAATTATTTATTTATATATATAAATTATATCCCTTTTAAATATAACTTAAAAGACTTATAATTATATTTTTTAAAATTAAATTTTATTTAACTATATTATATTTCTATAATTAAGCTTTATTTATTTAAATAAAAGGTAAGCTTTTTTAAAGAAATATATTAAATTTATAGCCTTTTATTTTATAAAATTTATTATTAATTCTTACTTTATAAATAATAAATTACTTTATATCTTTAAAATAAACTTTATATATCTTTAAAAATATTATAGCGTATTAGTTAAACGTTAAAATACTTTTTATATTAATAATATAAAGAGTATAAGTTTAAATCTCGTTAATACCTTTTAATTTACTCTTTTAATAATATATCTCTTTAATGTTAAAAGGTAAAATTATTTACTTTAACTATTTCTCGATAATTATATTAACTTTTTTTTAAGTTTCTTTATTAAGCTAGAATAATAATAAATATTTAAAAAAAGAACGAATATTCGCGCACCTATTTTCGACTAATATATACTTAATGCTAACTAATTTAGTTCTTATAACTAATTAAATTATATTATTTTCTAAATAAATACTTATATCTTTATAACTTTTAAAGAATATAAAGGAGGCGGGTTAGTTCTTTAAGCTTATATTATATTTACCGGCTTTATTTACGGCCCTTTATTATACTTTAAGGCTTGCCCCCTTTACCTTACCGGCCTTTTTAATAGAAGTTTTTTTTAAGGAAAAAAGCTTTAATTTAAGGTTATTAAATACGCTTAACTTTTAAGTATTTTAAGCTATTTACTTAGTTATTAAGGTGCGTATTAGCTAAAAATAAGTTCGCGAATATTTACTCTTTTTAAAAAGAATAAAGTATAATATAAAAAATAAATATATATATAGAGTAAAAGGGATAATATATAAAAGCCCTAATAACTTAGCACCTTTAAACTATTATAATTAATTAAAGCTTAATATTTTAATATCGCTTTATTTAATTATAATACTTTTTATAGCTATAATAACTAGCAGCTTATTTAACTTTTATTATTATTAAATTTAAAATAATTACCCGTTATTTATATTAAATTATTATTAATTTAATTTTTATTAAAATCGATTTATTTAATATTAAAAAGTATTTTTAGCTATTAACTATTTTATTTATTTAAGTTTCCTTATTAAGCTAAAATAATAGTAAATATCCGAAAAGAATAAAGTATAATATATCTTTTAAATTAATATAGTAAGTTTTACTATATAAAACTTTTTATAATAATTTATTAATCTTTTACAAGCCCGTTTATAATTAAAAGCCGCTATTTTACGCTAATAGCTATAGCGTTAAGCCGCACCTAATCTATTTACATTAATACTTTTAATAAGCTATTAACCTATTAAGGTTAAAGCTATTGCGGGCCGCAAGCTAATTTAACGCTATTACGCACTATATAAAAGTATTATTGCTATATAACTTAAGTAAGTTACTCGAAATAAGTAATATTAAAAAGCCGATATTACTTTAACTAAGGTTCTAGCTCTATTTAAATATATACCTATTATAACCTTATTTTATAAAACTATTTAAAAGTAATTATTTAGCTTACTATATAAAACTAAAATAATAATTAAGCTTAAACTACCACTTACACACGCTTAAAACCTTTAAATTAATTAGGTAAAGCTACTATATTTTATTATTTAAATATATCGACTATTTTATTTATTTAAGTTTCCCTATTAAGCTGGAATAATAGTAAGTATCCGAGAAGGATAAGGTATAATATATCTTTTAAATTAATATAATAGGTTTTACTATATAAAACTTTTTATAATAACTTATTAATCTACTTCTATAAGCTTATCTATAGTTAAAAGCCGCTATTCTACGCTAATAGCTATAATGTTAGGCCGCACCTAATTTATTTACGCCGGTGCTTTTAATAAGCTATTAGCCTTAATATAAACCGGTTTATTAAGGTTAAAGCTATTATAGGCCGTAAGCAACCTAGTTTAACGCCGTTAAGCACTATGCGAAAGTGCTATTGCTGTATAACTTAGGCGAATATAAGTTGCTCGAAATAAGCGATATTAAAAAGCCGCTATTGCCCTAATTAAGGTTCTAGCTCTGCTTAAATATATATCTATTATAACCTTTTTTGTAAAACTACTCGAAAGCAATTATTTAGCTAAAACCGAGACAATAGTTAAGCTTAAACTAGCACTTATACGCGCTTAAAACCTTATTAAGCGAGTTTATAGCTATAGTTAAAATAAATTATAATTAGGTAAGGCTACTATATTCTATTATTTAGATATATAAATCTAATAGCTTTACTATAAATAGGTATAAAAATAAACTCTATTTATAATAAGTAAATTTTTACCTAGGTAAAAGGTTTTTTTACTAAGGTAAAGAAGCGCGAAAACGAGAACCCTTCCTTATTTAAGTAAATTAATGTATTTATTATTACCTTAGAGATATATAAGGTTTATTTTAAAGAAATAGATAAGTTTATCGCTTATAAAGCAAGGATAAATAATAAGTTAAATAGAAAAAGGGAGGTTAGTTATCTATTACGCTTCTTTAAAAAGGTTTACCTTTTATTTAGATAGATAAAGCCTAGTTATAAAAATATAATATAGTTAAATAAAATTTAGTTTAAAAAAAAAATATAATTATAAGTCTTTTAACCTTATACCTAGAAGGGATTATTTAAATATATAGATTTAATAGCTTTATTATAAATAGCTATAATAATAAACTTTATTTATAATAAGTAAATCTTTATTTAAGTAAAAGATTTTTTTATTAAAGCGAATAAGTATAAAGATAAAAACCCTTTTTTATTTTAATAAATCGATATATTTATTAATACTTTAAAGATATATAAAATTTATTTAAAAGAAATAAAGAAGTTTATTACTTATAAAGTAAAAATTTATAATAAGCCGAAGAGAAATAAGTTAAAGGGAAATAAAGATATTAATTATTTAATATACTTTTTTAAAAAGGTTTATCTTTTATTTAAATAGATTAAAGAAATATAATTATAAGTCTTTTAACTTTATATTTAAAAGGGGTATCTTTAACTATTTAAATCTTATTTTCTTATATAATAATAATAATAATAATATTAAATTACTTTAATTTTAAAGCGTAATAATAAACTAATTATTATTAATAAAATATTAATATTATTATAATTAATTACCTATTAAATATTATAAATTTAAGCGATTAAATACTTTAATAAATATAGTAATAATATAATATAATTATAGCGAAAAGAATATTTAAATATAATAAGTATTAACTATTTTATTTATTTAAGTTCCCTTATTAAGCTAAAATAATAATAAGTATTTAGAAAGGATAAAGTATAATATATTTTTTAAATTAATATAATAAGTTTTACTATATAAGACTTTTTATAGTAACTTATTAATCTGTTTTTATAAGCTTATCTATAGTTAAAAGCCGCTATTTTACGCTAATAGCCGTAGCGTTAAGCCGCATTTAATTTATTTGCGCCGGTGCTTTTAATAAGCTATTAGCCTATCGAGGTTAAAGCTATTGCGGGCCGTAAGCTAGTCTAACGCCGTTAAGCACTATATAAAAGTGCTATCGCTATATAACTTAAGTAAGTTACTCGAAATAGGCGATATTAAAAAGCCGCTATTGCCCTAAAGGTTCTAGCTCTGCTTAAATATATACCTATTATAACCTTTTTTATAAGACTACTTAAAAGTAATTATTTAGCCGAAACCGAGATAACTGCTAATTAAGCTTAAACTAGCACTTATACGCGCTTAAGACCCAGGTAAAGCCACTATATTCTATTACTAAGTATAGTATTTAGCTATATTAGCATAGGTTATTTAAGTATAAGCTTTAGCTCGCTTTACCTACTCTAGATATAGAGATTTAATAGCTTTGCTATAAATAGCTATAGAAATAAACTTTAAATATAATAAGTAAATCTTTACTTAAATAAAAAGTTTTTTTATTAAGGTAAAGAAGCGCGAAAATAAGAAACCTTCCTTATTTAAGTAAATAAATATATTTATTATTACCTTAAAGATATATAAGATTTATTTTAAAGAAATAAAGGAATTTATTACTTATAAAGTAATAATAAATAATAAGCCGAAAAAAGGATTAAAGGTTATAAATTTAATACGCTTTTCTAAAAAGGTTTACCTTTTATCTAAATAAATTAAAAAGATAAAGCCTAATTATAAAAACGTAATATAGTTAAATAAAATTTAGTTTAAAAAGTATATAATTATAGGTCTTTTAACCTTATACTTAAAAGGGAATATAATAAATATAAAGTTAATATAATAATATATATATTAAAATAAGTAATAGGCGTAATTTATATATTAAGGGCTATATATATTTATATATTATTTATTTTACTTTATATAAATATTTATTTTTATAATATATCTTTTAAGATTAATATAATAAGTTTTATTATATAAAACGTTTTATAATAACTTATTAATCTTTTATAAGCTTATTTATAATTAGAAGCTATTATTTTATATTAATAATTATAGTATTAAGCCGCGCCTAATTAATTTACATTAATATATTAAGGTTAAAGCTATTATAAGCTATAAGTAACTTAATTTAACGCTATTAAGCACTATATAAAAGTGTTATTATTATATAACTTAAGCCTTTAAATGAAAGTTACTTAAAATAAGCGATATTAAAAAAGCTATTATTACTTTAATCTTATAAGATATATATAAGTTTTAGCTTTACTTAAATATATATTTATTTAACGAAATTAAATAATTATTATAACTTTATTTCGCTATATTATAAAATAATTTAAAAGTATTTATTTAACTTATTATATTAAACCGATATAATTATTAATTAAAACTTAACCTTAAACTAATATATACACTTAAAACTTTTAAATTAAGAGATTAAAGATTTACGCACCTATTTTTAAAGGGTATATATTTAATGCTAACTAATTTAATTCTTATAACTAATTAAATTATATTATTTTCTAAATAAGTACTTATATCTTTATAACTTTTAAGGAATATAAAAAAGGTAAGTTAGTTTTTTAAGCTTATATTATATTTACCGGCCCTATTTATAGCCCTTTATTGCGCTTTAAAGCTTACCCCTTTTACCTTACCGGCCCTTTTAATAAAAGGTTTTTTTTTTTAAAGAAAAAGGCTTTAATTTAAGGTTGCTAAATATGCTTAACTTTTAAATATTTTAGGCTTTTATTAAGGTACGTACATTTTAAAAATAGGTGCGTAAATCTCCGGTCTTTAAATTAATTAAGTAAAGCTATTATATTTTATTATTAAGTATAATATTTAAATATATAGATTTAATAATTTATAAATAGCTATAGAAATAAACTTTATTTATAATAAGTAAATATTTATTTAAATAAAAGATTTTCTTATTAAAGTAAAAAAGTATAAAAATAAAAACCTTTTTTTATTTTAATGAATCGATATATTTATTAGCACCTTAAAAATATATAAAATTTATTTAAAAGAAATAAAGAAGTTTATTACATATAAAGTAGAGACTTATAATAAGCTAAAAAGAAATAAATTAAATTAAAAGAAAAAGGTTAATTATTTAATACGCTTTTTTAAAAAGGTTTACCTTTTATTTAAATAAATTAAAAAAATAAAGCTTAATTATAGAAATATAATTATAAAGCTTTTAACTTTATAATTAAAAAAGCTTAATAATTATATACCTTTTATTATTAATTATTATATTTTTAGCTAAAAGGTTGTTATTTATACTTAAAGTTATAAATATATAAAAATATATAATATATAATATCGACTATTTTATTTATTTAAATTTCTTTATTAAGCTAAAATAATAATAAATATTTAAGAAAAATAAAATATAATATATCTTTTAAAATTAATATAATAAGTTTTCCTATATAAAACTTTTTATAATAACTTATTAATCTACTTTTATAAGCTTATCTATAATTAAAAGCCGTTATTTTACGCTAATAGCTATAATGTTAAGCCGCGCTTATTAAAGTTAAAGCTATTATAGGCTGTAAGCTAGTTTAACGCCGTTAAGCACTATTAATATATAAAAGTGTTATCGCTATATAATTTAAATAAGTTGCTTAAAATAAGTAATATTAAAAAGCCGCTATTATTTTAATTAAGGTTTTAGCTTTACTTAAATATATACTTATTTAATAAAACTAAGTAACTATTATAACCTTATTTTATAAAATTATTCGAAAGTAATTATTTAGCTAAAGCTAAGATAACTATTAGTTAAGCTTAAACTATTACTTATATACGCTTAAGATTTAAGTAAAGCCACTAGATTATATTATTTAAATATATAAATATAATAGCTTTATAGCTATAGAAATAAACTTTAAATATAATAAGTAAATTTTTATTTAAGTAAAAAGTTTTCTAATTAAAGTAAAAAAGTATATATATAAAAAACCTTCCTTATTTAAATAGATAGATATATCTAATATTACTTTAAAGATATATAATTAAGAAATGGCACCGTGGCGCATTAGTCGAGCGTCAGGGTACCCTTCTGCACTGGCAACGCGAAGGGTGTGGGTTCGAAACCCGCCAGTGCCTCCTTTTCGACCTGCCCTCCCTTCGGTGCGCCCCTTTAGCACCGAAGGGCGAGACTATTTTACCTTCCCCCTAACTAATTCCCTGCAATTGCGTACCTATTACTGTTAATCACTGTATCCCTAGCTAATAAGGTTTTTTCCCCGCACTGCGGGTTTTTCCCTATTAGGCGCCTATAGGACCTCCCGGAAGGTACCTAACGGCGCAGCAAATGCTCCTTACTATGTAAAGTTACTTACGGAAGCTTAAGTGCAAAGCAAACTAAGGTCTATAAAGGAAGGGGGAGCTGCAGCCTAACTAACTACAGCTTCCTTCCCCTTACTTACTACATTCCTAGCTCTAAGAGACGGAATTCAAATAAGCTAAGTAGTCCATATAATTAAGAAATTTATTTTTTTTTAAAAAAAAAGAGGTATTTATTACTTATTAATTAAAAATTAATAATAGGCCGAGAAAAGAATAGAAGGTTATAAATTTAATATACCTTTTTAAAAAGGGTTACTTTTTATTTAAATAAATTAAAAAAATAAAGCTTAATTATAAAAATATAATATAGTTAAATAAAATTTAGTTTAAAAAATATATAATTATAAGTCTTTTAA
>JALPVH010000403.1:0-44528 GCA_023242295.1 Diaporthe ilicicola | reverse complement strand
CCTTTATTTTTATTAAATTATTAAATAATAAATTTAAAAGATTTATAAGATTTTAATTATAGCTATTATTTAAATTATTTATAGCTATAGCTATATTCTTAGCTTTAAAAGACTTTTTTATAGCTTTAAAAGTATTATTATTAATAAATATAATAAAAAATACTTTTATAGCTTTTTTATATTTCTTTTTATTAAGATTTTTTTTTAAAAGGGTAGATATTTTTATTTTTTCTTTTTTCTAGGTAACTTTTTTTATTTTTTAGCTTTAAAGTATCTTTTTAAAAAAAAAAAAAAATAATTTTCCTAAATATAGCCTTTTAGCTTATAATTATTATATATAGTTAAAAATTTTAATTTATTTCTATTAATATATAGGGCCTTTTTTAAGAAATTTTATAATATTTTCCTTTAGCTTTTATTTAATAGGCTAAAAAAGAATATATTTATAAAATAGGCTTTAGAATCTTAGTAAAGATTTTAGGTTATATTTTAAATAAATTTAAAATATTTATTATTAAAGCTATAGAAAATTTAGCTTATAATAACTTATTTAAATAATTCTATATTATTTACCTTTAAATTTTTAAAAAGAAGCTTTATTTTATTAATATATTATTTTATATTTTTAAAATTATTAAAAGTAATATTAAAAAACTTTTTATAAAGTATATATTAGCTTATAAAGCTAAAAGGCTTATAATAAGATTTTAAAATATTTTATATCTTTTATATACTATTTATATCTTTAATAAATATAATAAGCGCTTACCTATATATTAGCTTAATATTTATAAGCGCTTTTTTATTTTAGGCTATAATTAAGCCTTAAAAAAGTAAATTAAGATTATTTTTAATAATATTTTTTCTTTTTAGCTAAGCTTTAATTTTTATATTTTAATAAATATAGTTTTCTATATTATTAAGTATTAAAATATTATATTTATTTAGAAAAGCTATTATTAAAGTAAATAAAGAATTATAGAAATAATAATAAAGAAAAGGTTATATTAAATTAAAGGGATAAATTAATATAAGGGATTTAAGGTTATTTATTATTTATAAGCTAATATAATAAGAAATCTTAAGATCCGAGTTAATAGCAATATAAAGCGAGAAAAGGGCTTTTAAATAATATAGGTTTTAAATAAATTAGTTAGGTAATTATTAAGATATTAAAAAGTATTTAAGTAAAATTAAATAAGGCGATTATATAGTTATTAGCTTAAGGAGACTTAATCGATAGGGTAATATTAAATTAAGGGTTATAATTAGTTAAAGGCTTATTAATTAGCCTAATTAGGTAATTTAATAAAACGCTTAGCTTTTAATAAAGGTATTAGTTTAATTAAAGGTTTTAATTAAGGTGGCCTTAAAGGGTGTTATATAATTATTAAAGATTTTAAAAAGGTAGCTTTAAGGGGTGTTATATAATTAGTATTTATTTTAATTAGTTTAATTAAAAGAAAAGTAGGGTAAAGCTTCCGGGGTTATAACTTATTAGATTAAATATTTAATTTATTAGGCTAGTAATAGTTTAGATTACGGGGGCGATGCCCTTTATATATAAACGTATCTACTTTACTACAGGGAAATAGTAGGAAATAAGATATCCCGTATTTGTAATAAGCATAGCCGTCTAGAATATTCCAATAGTCTCGGGCCGAGGAATTTTCATTACTTCTTGCCTAGGTCGACGAAGACGGAGGTGGCAATCAAATGCGAGCCAGTACCCGCAACTGTCTAGTTGGTCCACATGTGACACTGACGCCTTTCACGCCTGCGTGTTCGAGCAGCTCCTTGCGTTCACGGATGAACCGCCCGGGCTTATTCCCCCGAAATAGGTCGGAAATAGGAGCGACTTGCTTCACTGTGGGCGAAATCTAAAAGTGAGTGGTGCCTCTGGTCTCACCCGCTCCCTTCAAGGCGCGAACACGATCACGGCGTCCGGGCAAATCTCGCATCTTGTCCAATGTCTCCCCTCAATTGTTGGGCGAGTACCTAGCTGCCGCAAGGATGGATATGATGCGGTTTTGGTATGGTCATTTGGGAGAGGGTCGATCAGCGACGCTTGGCGAGGTGCGGTGAAGATGCCGCCTAGATGTTAGATGCCGTAACCTCTCGTGCGCCCTGGAGAGACGATAGATTCGAGCTTGCTGGTGAGCCATTTCGATTGCATTTTGCTACCGGGGGAGGTTCACGTTGATGCTACTGACTCTTGTGGCCTCGGTTTCCTCTATTTCAGAAAGGTCCTGGCGCCTATTTAGTTGTTGCTAATTTCACTTAGACTTCGGCTTCGCAGTCGGGCTGAGGACGTGTTATTGAATAAGTAGCCAAATTTGATACCAACTCGTTCCTCTGAAATGCCAAATCCTAGCCTAAGCAGAGTCTTACAATGAAAGTTGGAAGATTGTCTCTGTGAAGGTCCAGCCTAACCGAGTGAATACCTAGGTAGTGAAGTGCCTCAATGAAATATAATTTGCGATGGGTGAAGGGGAAGTAGCTCAGGACGCGACAAGTACAGACATGCTACTCAGGGAGGAGGGCCTAAGCTTCCATGTCGATGCTCGAGCATAGCACCAAGCACGGTTCCACTACCTTCGTCCCTTGCATATCCGGAATAGTCGTAAGCAGGAAAAACGTTGGCAAGCCAGGGAATCGAAGATTAGATGGGGACCCGCTTGAACATCAGTTCCTTGGACGGGTCGGGAATATTCTGTGAAGAGGGCGGTAGTCAGCCTCGAGTTTCAACTCACATGAACATGTTGCACCGCAGCACACCGCAGTCGTGTACGACGGACAGACAAAAGGGGCCAGGGCGAGAACAGACTTACAGCCTCGTGGTATTCGATGTTCGGGTACCGCTCCGTAGCCCCGTCTACCAACTGGATCTCGTAATCGAGAATCGCTCGAGCCACAATCATCTTGATCTCATTCGCAGCAAAGAACCGCCCGGGACACGCCTGCCGCCCGTAGCCAAACGGTAAGTTGTTGAGGCTGGTCGAGACCATTTGGTGAGCGGCAGCACCGGCGCCCGGCGCCTTCTTCTCGCCGCCGGGGCTCGCGACACTGGCATTGCGCGCCCGGTAGTGGCGGAACGCGTCGAACTCGTCGGGCCTATCGAAGCGCTCCGGGTCGTGGACTATGCTATGCGCGGGGATCTCGATGATGACGCCGGCGGGGACGAATTGGCCGTTCGATAGCGTGATTGGCTTGTAGACCTTGCGCTGGAACGTAGACAACGACAGTGGGTATACGCGCATGACCTCGCGCAGAAAGCTATCGAGTTTCTCCATCTTTTGCAGCGCCGGGGTGGAAAAGTTGCCATGCCCTTGTAGCACGGCTCGGATCTCGTCGCGCATCTCCGGGACTATCTCAGGCATCGCGGCGAGCGTATAAAATGCGTTGATCGTTGTCATGGTAGTAGTGTGGATGGCGGCGAAAATCAGAAACAGCTGGATCTCGGCGAGTTTCTCGACAGAGAGGTTGCCATACTTGGCCCCCCCGTTGAAAATCCACTGGATCATGTCATCGGGCGCCTGGTAATCTATATCTTCAGCCATTGCCTTCTTGCGAGCAGCGATCAGCGGGCGAATGAATTCGAGGGTCCGCTTCCGGCGGTTTTGAAGCTGTAGAAGCTGGGGGAGACTTGGGGCTTTGGCCTCCCTCTCCTCTGGCTTGATCGCAGCGATGGCTTTCACGGCCTCCGCGATCTCCAGCGTGTAGTTGATGCTCATATCCATGTATTCTTCGGAACGCGCGAGCTCGGCGCCGGCTAAAAACCGGCCCGAGACCTTGGCCACAATCCTCCAGAGGGCACGGTTGATTGGGACCCTGGTGAAGTCCTTGCAAGGCGGAAGTTCATCTTGGAAAGCCATGACCACTTCTTCGGCGATAATGGGATTCAGACGGTCTATGAATTGTCAGCACCGGTACAATAGATCTACAAGCACGGGGTCTTCGTACTCAACGCGGGGGTCAGTTCGTTTCTCACAATACTAGGGACAACAGGAATATCCACTGTTATATGGGTAAACCGCGATTGCATTTTCTCGCTCGCCGTCAGCTTTGGCTTTACACGTAATAAATCGGCACCAATATACTCACTTCTTCTAAAGCCCCGTGGAAGCTGACTTGGTCGTCAGGAAGAGCGCTCAATTCCCTCATGAAGTGTGGCGAGACAACTATGACCGTGGATTCTGTTTGGATTTGAATATCAGCCCGTCAGCCTCGCATCATGGAAATTCTGCATTCATACCTCGGGGCGAGGAGACTCGGAACAATCCATTCTTGAACTTGCGGTACCCTGCATGATATACGTGTTTTGCTCCCTTTGCAAACATCATGCGCCTCATGTCCTCATCCTCGATGTCGTCGCCAATAAGCGGGATCTTGGAAATGGGATCTTGCTTTAGAAAAGATTGAAAGAACCGTACTACCGCGAGTGCTACAGCAGCGATAAGGACAAGGGGCCACGTTTTTATCTTTCGGTAGTTAGCATGTGTGTTTTATGGCAGACCTAGGGAGTCCTCGAGGTGCTGCACAATCAGCGCACTTGAAAAGTATCTTTTCAGGGACCCGAATGTACAAATCCTCCAAATTGTCTTCGGGGCATTCGTTGGGGAATACTGACCGGGACTGCCACGAGCTTTGCGGCGACAGAATCAGCCCCGAATATCGCCATCTTGTTAGTATAAGGTCTGCTCTAGACTAGATTATTGATCCAGGAACGTAGTTACTGAGTTTGACTAGCTAAGCGTAAAAAGCTGAGCGTAGTAGGTGCAAAGAGGTGTGCGTGAGGAGAATCATATATTTGCTCATGATCTAAAAAAGTCTCAACGTTTGCTCATGATGTTTCACAGACCTGCCTACACGAACATTCTGCACTTGAGTCTACAGTGCAATGTGCCCGATTAAATCTCCGCCCCCTCGCCGCCGATCGCACCCTCCTTCACGACAACCACCCAACTTCAATCAAGCACAACTCGTCGAGATAATTTTTTTTACCCAAATTACTTATATGAATCTGATTATCTAATCGACCTCTTAAATACCCTGTATGCCTTGCTCGCGCCTTGACCACCACTGCAAGTCTGCGCTCGAGTGAACTAATGATATTGTCAATTCTCGCCCGGTCAATTTTCCAGCTCGTGCAGCCAGAGTCCGCCCACCCAGCTCTACATCTCAGCCTACCCAGCGCCAAGCCTATTCACTCGGCGCCAAGCCTACCCGGCGCCAAGCTTTGGGCCTTTGGCCCACCTTATACCCACCCTGTCGCAGGCACGTAAGGGGCAGGCAGGCTCGTTTTGTAGGCAAGGTAGCGGTGCAAAGACGGCCAGCTGGCGTGAAGCTGGCAGCTCCCACAGGCCACCCCTTCGAGCTTACCTCGAATGCTGCTTGCTTCCTCTCCTTAGATACAAGCTGGCCTCGTTACGCTATTAAGCACCGTCAAGCTACCGTCAGTGTGTGACTCAGGCCTGGCAATTGCCCGAAATGGATGAGGACAAAAGCCGATAAGTCAAGTCCCGGACTGAGGATCCGGATCTGCTCAAATGCACGACATCGCAACTTGAGGATCATCTGAAAAAATTCCCACGGCCAGAACAGTCACACGACCAGTCGAACCAGTGCTCGCGCCCGAGGTGTTGGCAGCAGGGTCAATTAAATAAAGTAAATTTACTAGTTTTTAGCTATAGAATGATAATGGTGGAGACACGAGCTTATACCAAAATCAGACAGCTGTGGCGAAAAGATCTGATGAAGACAGCGAACTTGACAGCTTGCATTATGAAATTAAAGATAAACTTTATGGATTAATCCTAGTAGACAGTGTTCTTGATATCATCGGCGAGCTTCTCGGCCAAGATGACTATTCGGGTCAGTAACGGAACTGTTCTACATAGCTGTGCAATGATTATAGAACTTACAAACTTGTGTATAAGGCGAGGGACCTGGCGGCAGGAAAGGGAATGCAGAACCATCGATCACTCTCACTGTTTTGATGTCAGTGTACGCCTTGAGATTTTGGTGTGTTGTGTTTCCTGCGAGGCTAATTGAGGACTTACATCTCTGCACTCCGATTACTCGTCCCCGGTTGTCTACGACCGCGTCAGGGTCTGAGGTCTTGCCCATCTTGTTGGTTGCCGCAGCATGATAGATGGTGCTGCCTCGCTCGGCCACAAATGAGGCAAGCTCGTCATCTGTCTGGACATCCGGGCCAGGGAGTAACTCATCACCAATCATGATAGGGGCCATGGCCGAGCTGCTGAGTGCCTGGCGCATGCGTTTAAGCCCGGCAATCGTGACCTCGACGTCCGTCTGGGAGCTAAACCAGTTGGGATCGATCACTGGCGACACGGCCATGTCCGCTGACTGGATCGTAACTGAGCCGAGTGAACGAGGGGCCATCGGCCACGCCTGCATGATAGCGTAGTTGGCCCCCTCTTCTGGCGGTGTGGCACTGCCCGGATAGACGGCATAGCCTATCTCGGGCCAATCTGCTGGCAATTCGTCCAGATCTTTACGCAGAGAGTACATGTCAGTAGAGCTTTGACGGGGTTTGTTCAGATCCCGGCCGTTGTCACTCACAGGCCTTGGTGTCACTCGAGAATCCGGTCCTGAAATCCTCCGGTATCTTCTCAAATGCGGCCAGGTCGCCTCCTGGGGCAGTCAATGGTCCCGTGCGGTTGGCCTTGTACTCCTCGACAACTGCGGCGGCGTATTCGGGATCTTGGGTCAGCCGCGTGTTGGTGATGAGATCGACTTGGTACATTACGAGTGTGGTGGCCTGGTCCTGCAGGTTCTGGCCCACGCCGGGCCGATCTGCAACCACGCTAATGTTGTATCGCTCCAGCACGGCCTTGGGACCGATACCAGAGACCTGCAGTAGATGGGGTGACTGGAAAACGCCTGCTGAGAGAATGACCTCCTTGCCCACCGAGATAGTGTACGAGCAGTTGGTGGTTGTCGAGGTTACCTCGACGCCCGTGGCAGTCTTCTGGTCATCAAATATGATGCGATGAGCGAACGTATAGTCGAAAACAGCGAGGTTGGGACGCCCGAGAACAGGGAGCAGGTAGGCTGTCTCCGAGTTCGTTCGAGTAGCCTCTGGCGATTCGATCGAATAGAGATTCCAGGCCCACCCTAGATTGCTGCCATCCACGAACGCCGAGACTTGAGGGATGCCGATGGCCTCGAGACCCAGGGCGACCCACGTGCTCCAAGACTGTACGTACGCTGCGAAAGTAACGGGCAGTGTTCCATTGATCGCGGCGTCCGCTGCGGAGAGTGAGACGGTGGCATTGGCTGAGCGAGCCCCGGCTTTCGGTGGGGAGAACTTCATGGCCTTGTGGTAGTACTGCAACATGTTTTCGTACGTGTAAGACTGATCTTCGACAAGATCGGCCCACTTCTGGTGAGCACCTTTGCAGGTCTGTCCATAGTTCATGAAGTTCAAGACGCCACTACCGCCGAGCTACAGAAGCAGTAATCAGTCACTAGCATTTTTCCTCTCCAATACCAGAGAATCTACGAGTGGAAGAAGCCTACCGCTTTGCCTCGCATGTACGTGAACGTTCGGTTCAAGAGAGACTGATAAGTGTGTCAGTAATTGATGACATCTTTGAGTGTCAGTCCCTTAAATACCTCCTGAGGCGTAACAGTGAAGCCCCAACTCAGTTCGCCGGCGTTCAAGTACAATTCGCCGGCGTAGCCTGGCACCTGGGTCAAGTTTCCTACCACAGCCTCTGCGTTCGTCCCGGCCTCAATAACAGCGACGTTGATGTCGGCATTTTCAGTGAGCCTGTTCGCAAGGACCAAGCCAGCAGTGCCACCGCCCACAATGACATAGTCGAAACTTCGCACAGCTGGAGTGCATTCCGCACGGGGCTTAGGACTAGGGGCACCTAAAACATGGTTGCCGCTGTGAAGCAGCAGTATCGAAAGCAGAAACGAGTGGCTTGACGGGGAACGCATAATGAACGAATATTCCCTAGGGTATGGCAGTGCAGATTACGTTGGTGACGTCTTGAAGCGGAAAATCCATTGATAAAGGTTGTAGGGAGGCCTGGACATCGTGGTATATACTGCTGTCAATTACCAGGCATGGACCGCGGCCATAAGGGGGAAGGGGTCGCCCAAGCACCGAAGCTTCAATACCGCATGGCGCCCAGGCCTTCCCGGACATCCGGATGTAATTTTGTCTCGGCATCATCAGACCCTCTATTATGATAAAGACATATCATTTAGATTCAATGGTCAAGTTGTCGCGGGGATTCTACTTCACACTAAGCGGAGCCGCGCAGGGTAGATCATCTTGTTGCAGTATTTTATTTATATAGTACCTACGCAATCCCAATATTCTTATAGACTTTTTAATACTTTAATAACTAAGATTCGAGGGTCCTAAAAGCAATTATAATACTATAGTATAGCAATATTAAGTGTTTAGCTTGAAAATTTTAATAGTTTATATAAATACATCTAAATAACTAATTCTTTTTTACTTATTATTCTTAAAGAACTATATAAATTTAATTTAAATCGCTTCTTACCTTTTATATTAAGCAAATGAAGCGCTTTCTAAATTTAATATATACTTATTTGTATAAGTAAATAGATTATAGATTGTAATCTTCCTAACAACTCTGTAGTTAGCTATAGTTGCATGCCTTGTAGCATGGTTGAAGTTGTGAAAGGAGCGTGCTGCATACCCGACCCGCCGGTAACTAACTCCCACACCACGTGTTCCTGCACCTATTTGTCCAATGCATCCCGAACGGTCCATAGTACTTACTATTCACTCTGCGATGCAGAGTGACGAGTCATATATCTGGCATGCTGACTCGATCCAAAGGCCTGGGCTCTCATTCGTGAGATACCAAACACGAGGCCTATCGATTCAGTTATCTTCAACAATATTGCAGGACGGTTAATTCCGTGGCCCAAGCCGGTTGAGGATCACATCTTTGGCTTGGCAGTGGATCATGAGGCGACTGTTTTTGGAAAGTCGCCGTGTACCCGGTGCCGAACCCCATGAGAACTTGGGCACGTGGTGACATTGCTTGCTAATGGATCATAGCCCCTTGTGAACTTACACACGACTACAGAGTGGCGGCATGCATGGTCTAGGACGGTTGTTTCTGGACCGTCATAGGACATGTTGGAGCTGGAACAACGCAAAACCCACATGCACCCTTGCATTGCCGTTTCGTTGACTGCTGCCAGTCCTCACGGTGAACCATCCCCTCGGACAGACCAGCATGTCCGCCTCAGAGCTCCCACGGGTCGTCAACATCCCCGAGTCCTCCACCACGGTAGATGTCCGTGTTATCGACACGTATGATTTCTGGTCTATCCTTACTTTGTGGGGCTGATGACTGACATAGCGCAAGATAGAGACACGACCGTTCACCTCAACCCGGAACTGTTCTGGCGACCCAAAGTCGACGGCTTCACCGGCCTACACGCACCGATATACTGTTTCCTGGTCTCGAACAACAGAACTGGCGAACATGTGCTCTTTGACCTCGGCACGCGACCTGACTGGCGCAACCATGCCCCCAAGACGGTCGATCTGATATCTGCCACAACGGTTGTAACCCCAGGAACTGACGTGTCCACCATGCTGGACGAGGCGGCCGACAGCGGCCGTAGCAATGTTCGTAGCACCGATATCGCGGCCGTCATCTGGTCGCACAATCACTTCGACCACATCGGCGACGTGACGCGCTTCCCCAAAACTACGGCGCTGGTAATCGGTCCCGGCGTTCGCGCCGTGACATGGCCGGGCTGGCCTACGCGCGCGGATGCCATCGTCCTTGACGCAGATATCGAGGGCCGTGAGGTGGTTGAGGTAGCCTTTGACACGGGCCTCAAGATTGGGCGATTCGACGCCTTTGACTATTTTGGCGACGGGTCCTTCTACCTCCTTGATGGGCCGGGCCATGCCGTAGGGCATCTTTGCGCCCTGGCACGCACGACTGCCGCTCATGAAAAGGGAGGATCGTCATTCGTGTTTATGGGGGCCGATGCGTGTCACCATGTTGGTGTTCTACGGCCCAGCGCATATCATACACTGCCATCTGGCGAGGAGCTGCAGCAGTTCCTGGGCGAGGATTCGGCGCTGTGTCCCGGTCTCCTCTTGGATTCCTGCCTCTCCAGCAAGTCAGACCCTTTTTTTGAGGTGGCGGCTCCGAGTCTCATCTTCCCAGACAAGGATGCGTCCTTCGACACTGTGAGCAAGATACAGCAGCTGGACGGGCTGGAAAGTGTGTTTGTGGTGATGGCTCATGATCTGTCAATCCGAGATACAATCCCGTTGTTTCCTAAGAGAATCAATGGGTGGAAGACATCCGGAATCAAGGGGGACTCTCGTTGGGCTTTTTGTCGGGATCTATATAGCCCTAGAAAATGACACGAACGCAGGGAGAGACACATCTTTGGATGCCCAAGTGCTTGTGCAGCTTGATTTCCAACATTGTTCCATCTTCATCCCAGCTGTGCAGATGAGGAATAGGTGGTGAATCACTATGCTTATTTTTGTAACTAAAAGGCCAACAATTGTGTTCCGCGGTTGGAACATCTCAATCTGGATACTGCTAACATCAATTTCTTTGCTTCAGCGGCGTCTATACGGCCAGCATGTGCTGGGTTACACTATTATTGGCTGAATCGCAACGCAAAGATCATGGTCAAGTCCACTTGACTTGCAGGGCGATTCATTAGAGCGATGATATGAGGGATAAACGGCTTCTCCTATCAGTGCAGCACAATCTCAATCACGCAGGCAGAAACAATGCTGGCACTATGACGAGTGCCCATATCAGTTGCCGCGGCGAGGCCCCTTCTTCTGAGAGAAAAAGAACAACCCAAGCTTCCTCAAAGTCATCACCTACAAATCAGCCGGAGAGACCGTTGGGAAAAGATTTGAATTGGAGAATGTGGTCGGTCTAGAGCTAATGTGGCGTACGACACCATTCACACCTTGCGCACCGAATACCGATATTGGCAAAAGCGCAAAGTCTTGGGAGCGTTCGGGTCTCCGTTACTTCCTTCCTCTTCGCCCAGTAATTGTCGTCGGTGTCTTCAACCTACGTGTCTGGTAATCTCGGAGTGCGCTCCCAAATGGGGTCTCTTGGTCGACAGAAGTAGATGGTCGAGCCTTGATTTATTTCACTGCTAGTCAAATAGCATTTTCTGTCCAGGTGCTACCAAGTGAGATGAGAACGCAGGCGAGATCTTTGACAGCTTCAGGGCTTCTGGCCGCTGAACTTCGGCACCACATTTGATGCTGCTCTAACACTATCCACCCTGTCCTTCTCGTTTGCGCCAACCCGGGTTCCCGGAACTCCGCAGGTTTCCTACGTCCTATGCGGAGTCTAGATTGAACCCTGTGTTTGGCCCCTGCAGGTACCGGGTTTGGGCCGCAGAGGGCCCGTGAGACCTCGGCCCTCTTGAGTCTTGACTTGTCATTTTAGACCACACCTCTTCAAGCATCCCAAACTTTAAATTGTGTACAACCTTTCTATTGATGATTTTGGATCGATTACCTTTGCCCAATTTTCTAACAAAGGCAACTTTGGACGGATAAGTCTCTAGGCAATGTTTGGGCTGCCTGTTGCCGGAACGATTATCCCATGTGGAGCTCAAACTACGTGTACAGATAGCCAACGAAGTGAAGCTTGCCACCGTTTTACTCAAGTCAAGCCAAACCACGTGTAGAGGCCCTCAGCTCTCGCTCGCTCGCTCTCAAATACACCGCTTCTCTCCTCGCCATCTATTCGCAACGCCCGGTCGGGGCGTCTTCGTGTACGTGCTTTCTAATTCATAGTTGAAACGGTCTCTACACTTTCAACTCATTTAATAACTTGAATCATATTATACTAAGCTGGAGGGACCAGATGTCGTAAAGAAAGCGTTATTTCTGTAGATAGAGATAGACGCGATAGACACAAGGCTTTCATGCGAGCAATGCCCCCCCCCCCCTCAAAGAAAAAGAAGGCTGGCTGCGACTTGCGCATGCGAGCGAGCTGGCGGCAAGCTGACGACCCGAGTCAAACGCCCTAGTTTAGCTAGTCATTCAAGCGAAAGCGGAACCGACCTTAATGCAAACCTTAACATTACTCGTCTTTCCGGTCACGATGAGAGCTCCGGGCCGATGGAGGTGGATCCGCGGTCAGCGCAGTTGCGACCGTACAGATACGTCGGGGAGTGATGCGCCCCGCCAAAACTATCCGCGGCAAAGGCTTATCTACGGAGGTCCAGCCAGCAGAGACGTTGCTGATCCACAGGGACCCATGATCCTTAAATTTTATTAGGTGGGTATTTCGTGATCCCTTTACGCCGCGCGGCTACCTACAGTGTACTATGTTAGCATGTACTAAGTGCTTAAACTCCTTAGTACCCCTTATTATCATGTTTAAATATACCGACATACTATATACCTTATTAATATTAAAAAATAATATAAACTATTTTATACTAAAAAAACTAATAATTAATATAAAGCTTAATAAATAAAAATATAAAAATAAAAATAAAAATTTCTATTATAATAATTAGATATAGCACTATATATATTTCTTATTATTAAGCAGGGTGTACTAAAGGGCTATTTATAAAAGGTGACCCTAGTGGCCCTCTTAGCTAGCCGCTTATAGCGTGCCGTAGCATCTATTATAAATATAATAACTTTAAATAATATAAAGATTTTAATATTAAATTAATATAATAATTAAAATTTATTAAAATATAGTTTTAAGCTATAACATTATATTATTATATAGTATATAATATATTTAAAAAGTATAATATTATAGTATTCTTATAATATTTATAAGTATAATAACCGTTTATTATAAATAATATTAATTTAAAAATAGAAAAATTATTTTAACTTTAATAAGTTTTTTTATAACGTTTTCTAAAATTAAATTAAAAAATTATATAAAACCTAATATTTATTTTTATAATATTTAAAGTAAAAATATATTTAATAATATATATATAGTTATATATTATATAAGGTTATAATTATATAGGTATTAAAAGATATTAAATTAAGACTTTTATCTTATAATATTTAAAAATATTTTAAAATCTTATATAGTAATGTTAAATATAGTTTTAATAATATAAAATTAGTAGAGATAAAAATGACGATTTTGGTGGGAAAAGTGGCCCGGATGGGGCCTCTTTAATTCGCTCCATATCTCTTTCAGACCTACCAGACCAGCTGATTCGAAAGGGCCGCTCAGAGGGCCAAGATCGCGGAAGTTGCAAGGAATCACTGCTATCGCTGGACTTGGCGGAGAGGCTTTATCTAGTGGGGGTCATCATAGTATCCGTTGCATTCATCCCACCGTGCATGCCGAAGACCAAACCAGTGGCCAATTCGTAGTTCACCTTGTGCCAGTTCGTAGTTTACCTTGTGCCAGGTCGAGGTTAATATCCAAACATTGTGCAACGAAGTATCTCCTTACCAGAAACCATTATCTTGGTCGAAATGGCTCGCGTGAGACGAAGTTGGACAAGCAAGGAAGACGAACTTCTGCGCAAGGCGGTGATGGCTGGTAAGGCCCTCCATTAGTTTCCAGTGCTCAAACGGAATGCTTCTTTAACTCCCCCGCCACTGAGTAACTAATTAACATGTTATCCTATCAGCTGAACAACAGCACCAACCTCTTCGTTGGCGTGAGCTTGCGAAGGCCGTCCCTGGGAGATCAAACAAGGACTGCCGTCGGCGGTGGTGGAATAGTCTCGCGGACGGGAGGACCATGGGCCTTTGGTCCGAGAACGAAGACGAGCGTCTGATTGCCGCTATCCAGCGCTGGGGCACGAATTGGACCAAAGTGGCTGCTGAAGTCGGGTCAAGAAGTGCAGATCAGTGCTCAAGTCACTGGAACCACGTTCTGGACCCCAAAATCAATTACTGCGACTGGACACCAGAGGAGGTGTGTTTACCCCCAAAGCACTCTCGACCACAAATATGACAACATGGCAGACTAACTGGTGCCATCAGGACGCAGACCTCCTCCACGAAGTTTTGACCAACGGCACCAAGTGGGCACAAATCGCGAGCTATCACACCCCAACTAGGACTACTCTTGCACTCAAGAATCGGTACTCCACTTTGAGGGTTAAGAACGAGAACAGAAGCCGAACACGCCAAAGTCACCCTAGTCCATCCTCTGGACATGCAACACTGCAAAGCATCCACATTCAGCCGAGTTTAAGAAACTCCGAGGGGGCCAGCATATCCAACTCGAGCGATAACAGCGAGTCCATGCGATACGATGACGTGGAAGAGGAGGAAGAGGAAAGAGAACCCGTTAAAGAGAATGTCAAAGTAATACGTACATGGCTCGAGGACGTTAGCAGCGACATGGACATCCAAAATGACGGCGGCATGAATACGCGCCAGGTGCCCTCGGGGCCAAGTGGCACGACACCCGTGAGAATGGAGGGGATCAATGTTTCGATCCCAGACAATACAGCCTGGTATGATTATCCAAAGGAGAGCGTCCTTCCAACTCCAGACATGAACGACGGCAGTGGCATAGCTATGGACGATTATTTGCAACTCGACCCGGTTCTGCTGCGAGGCCAAGCTACAGAGCCACCCTTCAACCTGCCCGCAGGTTGCTTCTTTGAGCAAGAGGAGCCAAGTCCGCAGAAGCGAAATGCATCTCACCTTTTACACGGGTTGAGTACTGTAAATCAACCTCTTTTAGACACCACTGGATGCACTCAGCCTACCCATGCAACTTCGCTGGAGGAAAGCAACAAGGCCCCGGAGTGCAATGACTGGGTCATGGGAAACAAGACCTCCTCTGTATCCAAATCGACACCTTCTTTCCCATCACTCGCGCCACAGGACGGGACACCACCAAAGTCGACAAAGTTCCGAGTGTCAATAACACTCACATGTGATGAGGCGCAGCTGGCTTTAGCTCTGACACAACTGAGCGTTTTTGGGACTGCCTTATCTATCAATGTGGAAAAACACAATTAGGGAATCATATCCCACACTTGCTGATGTAAATTTTAGTCCCCGGGCTGGGTCTCAAATTACCTCTACTTCGATCCCTAGTATAGTTTCGACACACCTAACAGATGGCCATAATGCCTATGTATCATTAGAAAGTCAATAAAGTTCTGTGGAAAGCGAGTCTAGTTTCAGTTGCTATGTAGGTAAGCAAGTGAGTGTTAAATCTGATGGGTGACGAACCGTGACCACCGAAACGGCGGAGTTATACAAACTCCAGACTGGGAAAACTTTACAGTAGTTACTTAGGATGGCTAGACACTATCTCAAAGAATGCAGATATTTATACAACCTCAATCGGCTTCTATACAAACATGTTTTACTGTGCACATCGGGCCCCATATACACCAGTTTATCGCATCATTATTACTGTAACACTGCCACATTTTATGAAAAGTAAAGGATGATGTCATACCAAACTCTGCTGTGGCTTGCGTACAGCTCTGCGCCAGTTGACTAGTTGGAAGACTCGGAAAATACCATGCCTTTCCATGCTTAGAAGCTATTCACGATCTGAAGGGAATTCTTGAATTGCCGTGGGGCGATAGCACCATGACTTACACGAATCCATTGATCGATCCCGTGGCTGCGAAATAGACACCCAGGTGAAGCTTGCACTAAATAATAATGCTAGTTCTCACTATATGTAGGATCCTTATATTACAAAAATAATGTAATTAAACCGATTCTTATGCTATGTTATCAGGCTCTATCTAATTTAAGCCACGGTCTATATTTAAATATTTGATTTAGATAATTAATTTTTTATAAGTTGAATAAAAAAATAGTTTCATTAAGGTTAAGGAAATGTGTTTATTTATTATATCAATAGCTAAGTCGATAGCTAAGTCGACCAACTGATTAATCAACTTGCCCGTCGCTTGAGAAGTTGACCTGTCAAACTTCTGTGGATATCGATCCCACAATTTCCTTTTGCGCTTCCTTGCTGCAGTCGCAGTCGCAGCCGCAGCCGTACCCATTTTTGCAGCAGCACAACCCCGGCTGGAAGTGGGCATGACTGGCGAGAACTGTTGAGCTCCGGAGACTGCTTCAGGGACGCGCGCACGGGAATCACCTGATCTCATGGCCACAAAGCAAAAAATAGCCCCGACACCGCGCTGTCCTGCTAGGTGTTTTGTCGCTTCCTGCCCAGTCCGTGTCGTCATGAATTTCGAGGTGGAGATGTTTTCCAATCCCCATTTGCGCGGCTTCATTGAAGAAGCCGCCAAGCTCTTGCCCCGGGAGCTACCAGAGCGGAAGTGCCCAATGAACTTGCGTACGACTGCAGTGATCCTCAGCCTGGACGCTATGGCATGCGAGCATCCCGAAGACACGAGGAGCCAAGAGCATGCTTCCTCTCCTGATCAAGCAACGCAGAGCGGTATGAGAACGGGGCACTAATTTCTATATAGCAACTACACTTCTACGTGTACCCTAGGGTATTTTTTTTTTAAAAAAAACAGGCCGTTTCCGGTACTGTAATCATTCAACACGCTCCAACTCGGAAATTCCCCTTCAGATTCACTCCCCCACCTCCGGTCGTTTCTCAATCCTTGCATAAAGACCCTTCTGGAAGAAGAACCACGAATTCTCATACTGGAACCTGTGGGGATCCACGACATGTATCTGCGTGATGTTAGAGTTGCAAATATTAAGCCAAGCATTTGTGGGGGACTCACATCATAGTTGGCTACGAGAAATGCCAGGATCTTCTTGATTTCTAGAATGCCCACATACCTGCCGATGCAGATGCGCCGCCCACCGCCGAACTTTGGCAGCACAGTCAGCAAGCGCGCCACGTAGAGAAGCCAAGAGAAAGCGAAGCTCTGATCAGGGCCGTGGCTTTCATGACAAGTACTTACTGTGAGAATTCCAGCCTCCAACTTTCTTTTGTGAGCGTCGTCCTTCTCGAGCCATCGCTCCGGCCGCCAGAATTCAGCATCGTCTCCGAACCAGCCCTTATGCCGGTTCACAACGTAAGCATTGCCACCGACATCAGTGCCCTCCGGCAGATGTTGGCCTGCGATCGTGATACCGCCCTTTGGCACAACGCGCTCGAAAGGAAGAGCGAAGGGCGGGTGCATGCGGATTCCCTCCAGAACGCAGGCGTCCAGGTACGGCAGGTTTCGGATCTCAGTCCATGTTGGGTATGGTCGTGAAACATTGGCATCTTTCAGTTCTTTGAAGAGCTTGTCCAGCGTATGAGGGTATACCAGGAGGTTGTACATAGTCGTGCGCATGAGACTCCCGACCGAATCAGAGCCAGCGATGACATTGGAAAATGTCCATGCAGCTGGAGCCCTATTACAAACGTCAAAAATTGTCCCGACATGTCGACTCTGCGGGATTTGACTCACGACGGAGGTAGCGAAGGGTCTTGCTGCGACACCTCAACGTATCTTGTGAGAAAGTCCGATCCACGAGCATATTTGTCATTTGCCACGTCCCTCTTTTCGACATTGTTGGCGAGAGCTTCCCTCTTCTCGGCAATGGCTTTTGCCACAAACCCCATAATACTCATTGATGCTTGGAGCCCCAAAGCTCGTTGGATGGCGTCACCAACGCGGTTCTTTCGGAGGAGCCAATCGATCTTTGGCATTTGCGTAAACTGTATCACCATCAAGGTCAGTTCATCCCTTGGTACCTTTCTCCAGCATTCATGATCGGAGCAGCATACCGGTGCAGAGGTTCGCATGAAAAACACAATGCTAGCTAGCATGCCTCCGACATCCTTGCCTGTATCCAGGAATCCATAACGCTTCGAAAAGGTCAAAGTCCCCATGACATCAAATGCGAAGAACTGAAGCCAATCGCCTAGATTAAACACCTGATCGTTGCCAACGAATTTCTCCTCCAGCTTCTGGTGTATGCATTCGAGGACTTCGTTGACGCGAGGCTCCAGGGATGGTATATTGGCAAGCGTAAATAGAGGCGCGATAGGCGTCTTGAGCTTCTTGTGGACCTCGTCGCTTGTGGTGTTGAAGATGGCTTCCAATGAACCCCCCTTTGGCGTGTAGGCCTGAAGCGTTGGGTAGAAATCTGACTGAAATCGGGCACATTAGTCTGTGGCAGTAGGAGAGGAGAGCCAATTTAGGAGAAGACGCTCACCTTGGGAAATCCTGTTCGCGCAGTGTATATCGTTGGGATGAGTTCCGGGTTGTGGATGGAGACCGTGTTCGGGCCAATGCGCACAAGTTCGCCATATCTCTCATGCGCCTCTTGAAGGATTAGGTGAGCACGTTTGGTTTTGACCCAGTACACCCTCTGGAAGTTTGTGAACTTTGCAAAAAATGGCCCAGGAATATGACGAAGACGCCACCATGTACGCCCAAGTTGTAGGACCACAAGCAATACCACCGCAGCGGCAGCGAGCAGCGAGGGACTACAATCTGCCAAAGTCAGGTCGGCAGGCATAATGACGGGCATGGTGTACTTCTTGCCAGCATACAGGCATGCAATACAAAGAATGTCTGCGGACTTGGGCAGATGCAGTGGCATGAGATCCACCATACATTTCAAATAGGTAACTTGGTGGGTGTGTTTCCTTCTGCTTGAAGCTCAGAGGAATTCAGTTGGCCCTGGTGGAGTTGATGTTTTTACCCAGGTACACCCAAACCTGCATATAAGGACCCTCGATAAAGGTCTAACCTCTGCACCAGTTCTCAGCCACGGACCCTGCTCCGATACCAAAATAACTAAATCGATGTGCAACACGTGGCAATATGTCCCACTTCGACAATAGAAAGAACCATGACAATAAATTGGCTACAGAATATCTTCCTTGAGCATGGGTGCTAGGTTTCCAGGACATGGGGCCTCTGTTCAAAGCGCTGTTTAGGTCATGTCGGCACCGAGTACATGGGGACTACTTGCGACAGCGTTCTCTCTAGAGCATTAGGGGCCCACTCACTTAGACATGCACAATTGCCACTACCTGGGAAACAGGCGACCGTTTTTGGACAGTGTGTTGCAAGGCACCTCCGGAGTCCGCTTCTACCCAACGACGTGAGAGTACCTTGTGAAGCTTTGACTTGCCTGACGTCCCCGGCCCTGATCCGGTCACCCGCTGATTCGGACCACCCCTGTTTCAGTACAGATACAGTGTAAAACACCCCAGTTTTAAACCCACCTCTCAAAAGCTTAAATAAAGAGTGATGAACCTAAAATCAAGCTTATAATATTAAGTTTAAATTATTTATTTTAAAAGATTTATAAAGAATATAGAAATCCTTTTTAAGAATAGTTTTATAAATTATTAATGTTTCACTAATAAGTTAAAAAAATATTTTTCTTTTAATCTAGTTTTAGAAATAATATTAGAAAAAGATTTATTCATTATAATATATTTACTTATATAATCATTATATAATTATATATTAAAACTAAACTATATTTAAATATCCTTATATTATTTAATAATCTTTATTAAAAATAGTGAGGAGAGTTAAATAACTAGTTATAGGTTTTATATTTATAGAGAGATATAAAGAGCATGAAATTTACCACTAAATACTTTAAATAAAGCTTTCTATGTGCCTTGATATCTATACAGCTTTTAGCACCTTTCCTATCAGTAAGTGAGAGTCATATGCGACTGAGTACCTAGGTACTGAATCAAATGCACAAAACGGGACCGGCACACTCCAGGCAGTAAACATTCATATTTCTGTCATCTACAAGCTTCGAAGCAAATTATCCTCAACGGTGTCTTGTTGCATACTCCAAACTATCATGCCTTTCAACAATGCTACCACGGAGTTTCGCGTGGCTCTATTTGGGCCACAAAGAACTGCTTGGACACTGCGGGATGTTGAAGACCTCCAATTCGCCTTTCGAGAAGATGCGCGCCTCGAATTTCTGCACAAAACACTGGACACACTCCCTTCGTTATGGCCGCAGGTCCAACAAGCATACGGCTCGCCAGACTTCCCAACCGCAGCAAAGCTGCAAAGATTGCAAGAAATTGTGGCTGGTTCCAGCAGCATAGACGATACAGTGCTGTCGAATACTGAACTTGCGCCGCTCACGGTCATCACTCAGATTGTCGACCTGATTCAGCAACATGGCACCAGCCTGGAGAACTTTGAGGCAGCGCAGGGTTTTTGTGTTGGGTTTCTCTCAGCTGCGTCCTATTCCTCAGCTCAAGACTGGCAGCACTTTGAAAAGAATGTCTCCAATGCCGTTCGGCTAGCTGCCTGTTTTGGTATTGCAGTTGACATAGAGCAAGCTGCTTCGCCAGTCAAGGTCGTGTCAGTGCGTTGCAGGACGCCGGCCGAGAGAGCGACCTTGGACACATGCTTGGACCGTTTCCCTGAGGTAAGTCTATATTTCGTGACACAAAGAAAACCCTGTACAGGGCTTGATGGCTGACGAAACTCGCTAGGCTTACATATCCTGCGTGACTGAGGATAGGAATCTCACCATCACATTGCCACAAGCCAACGAAGCCGATTTCAGTTCGCTTTTGAGGAAGACCGACATCGCTACAACAGCTATTGGTCTCCAAGGAAGCTATCACCATCAAAAGCACAGCAAGACTTCCAAGGCTCTCATCAGCCTTTGCAGGCAGCATGAAAATCTTCAACTGCCCGAGGCCACCGAGTTGCGGCTACCACTTCGTTCCACGGCTGACGCTGAGCTCATCACCACCGGCGCTCTTCACGATATTGCGGCACAGCTGATTCTTTGCCAACGTGCCAACTGGTTTGAGACGGTGAAAAACACCATGGCCCACCTGAGCCCAGATCAGACTGCGATAGCCAGCTTTGGCTCCGGAACGTGTCTCCCTAGATCATTGGCGAGATGTAAACAGCAGATACAACCCACTAAGTCCACCGCGACGGAGGAGATCGCCGTCGTGGGCATGTCTTGTAGATTTCCTCAGTCTGAGAGCCTCGAAGCGTTTTGGCGGCTTCTCGAGGAGGGCGGCACGTGCATTGATAATATGCCCATCGATCGCTTCGACCCTGCGCAGCTACAGCGTGACCCCAAATTGGATACGTTCTGGGGCAACTTTATCGACCGGCCGGACGTTTTTGATCACAAATTCTTTGGGATTTCGGGCCGCGAGGCAAAATCGATGGACCCTCAGCAGCGACTCGCCCTCCAGGTTGCGTATGAAGCGATGTCATCGTCTGGATACTGCAGTAAACCGTCTGCCTTGCGCGTGAAAGATGTTGGCTGCTACCTCGGTGTAGGCGCTGTCGACTACGAGGACAACGTGGCCTCCCACACTGCCAATGCCTTCGCAGCAACCGGCATTCTGCGAGCCTTTATCAGCGGCCGCATCAGCCATCACTTCGGTTGGGAGGGTCCTTCTCTTACATTGGACACAGCATGTTCCTCCTCTGCTGTAGCTATACATACCGCCTGCAAAGCTCTTCTCGGCGGGGAGTGTTCCATGGCGCTTGCTGGCGGCGTCAATGTCATCACCAGCCCCTCTCTTCACCAGAATCTGGCCGGAGCGTCCTTCCTGAACCCGAAAGGATCCTCCAGGGCTTTCGATGCTGATGCTGGTGGGTACTGTCGCGGAGAAGGGGCGGGAATGGTTGTGTTGAAAAAACTGTCCACAGCCTTGGCTGATGGCGACGTTGTGATTGGAGTCATCGCGTCCTCAGCAGTCAACCAGAACTCAAGCTGCAGCCCGATCACCGTTCCGCACTCAGATTCGCAAAGTACTTTGTACAAGCGGGTGCTCAACGACGCCGGCATACAGGCTCAGGATGTAACCTATGTAGAGGCGCATGGAACTGGTAAGCTCTCAAATACCCCTGCCCAGCCTCTCTGCCTCTTGATAACATTGACGCTGACATTGCACATAGGCACTCAAGTCGGTGACCCGATTGAATACGAGAGCATTCGGTCTGCTCTCACTGGTCCCCTGCGCACCGAGCAGTTGTATGTTGGCTCGGTCAAGGATAATATCGGTCATGCTGAGGCCGCCTCAGGAGCAGCCGGAGTCATCAAATGTCTACTCATGATGCATTACAAGAAGATACCAAAGCAAGCAAATTTCAGCTCCATCAACCCAAAGATCAGAAGCTCAGCCGAAAACCGCATCACTATATCGAAGAAAACAATTCCCTGGACCTCGAGCCAGCATATCGCCCTGGTCAACAACTACGGAGCAGCTGGAAGCAACGCAGCCATTCTCATCCGCGCTCATTCAGTCGAGAGGAGACGTGCGACAACCATCAATCCACCCGTCCATCCCATACTTTTCTTCCAACCCTTTCTTCTTTCGGCAAAGACGGCAACCAGCCTTACATCCTACGCGGAAGCTCTAAAGACGTATATATCCAAGGGCACAGCATCCCTAGAGGATATTTCTTACAGTCTAGCACAAACCCACGATGTGTCATTGAACAACCGTGTCGGCTTTGTTTCCGATGCCATGGACAGTGCAATATCCAGCCTGAGCAGGACGAAGACCTTTGATGCAATTAAGAGTCCCGTAATCCTGTCTTTTGGCGGCCAGACAGGGCGAACTGTAACTGCCTCGAAGGAGCTCTATACCAGCAGCGATCTTTTCAAAAAACACTTGGTAAGTGATTGTATATCGTTGATGGTCTGCCTGCTTGGAATTAATGGGTGGCTGACTTTCCATATTTAGGATGAATGCGACTCGGTCTGCAAAAGACTAGGTTACCCCAGCATCTTTCCCGGTATTTTCCAGTCGGAAGAGATTCAAGACACTGTTTTGCTCCACTGCAGGCTTCTGTCTCTGCAGGTGTCCTGCGCGAGAAGTTGGATCGACTCTGGCCTGGAGGTCGACACTCTGCTCGGCCATAGCTTCGGCCAGCTGACTGCGCTGTGTGTGGCCGGGTCCATTTCTCTCGAGGACACTTTCCGGCTCGTCGCAGGCAGGGCTCGCTTGGTCCGGGATGCCTGGGGCCCCGACCACGGTGCAATGCTGGCGGTGGAGTGCACCAGGGCCGATCTCGATCACGTTGTCTCACAAGTCAACTCGGGAGACGGTCGACGCGTGGAAGTCGCATGCTACAATGGCCCGCAGCAGTTCGTGCTCGCCGGGGACACCCCCTCCATTGCGAAAGCTGCAGAGCTGTGCCGCGCTTTCAAGGTACATGAGCTGAGCAACACTCACGCGTACCACTCTCACCTGACGGACGTAATATTGAAGGACTTGTCGAAGATTGCCGGTTCTGTCAAGGTCCAGCCACCTCGCATCCACGTCGAGACCTGCACCGTTCATGAGACATGGACCGAGTTCACACCCGAGGCCATAGTGAATCACACACGACAGCCTGTCTATTTCAACGAGGCTGTGAATCGTATCACAAGTCGTTTCCCCAGGGCTATCTGGGTTGAATCAGGATCGGCAACACCCATTATCGCCATGGTCAAACGAGCCATCAACACAGCGGATCGATCCGACGTCTTCTTGCCAATGCAGCTGGGCACAGTGGATGCTATGAGAAATTTGGCAAAGGCAGCCTGTGAGCTGTGGAAGGCAGGCTCGGCTGCTCAGTACTGGCTTCACCATCGATCATCCGGGTATCGCTACCAGAAGGTGAACCTGCCACCATACCAATTCGAACAGACGTCTCATTGGCTCTCGCTGGAGCAAAGGCTGTCACCAGCCACGGTCGAGACCATCAAGGCTCCGCAGCTTGTCAAATTGGTGAAACATGATCGCGCAAAGGGAGAGCTCATCTCGGAGGTGAACACATCTAGTGACACATTCCAACTAGCTGCGAGTGGCCACGCAGTCGCTGGTCAGAGCCTGTGTCCGGCATCCATGTACATGGAGATTGTCGCCCAATCTGCCAGTCTAGACGCACATCGCACCAGTTCCAAGCAAAAGTGTGTGCCGCATATTGAGTGTCTTACGATGCTGGCCCCTCTGGGGACTAGCGACAGAACCGTGGTGCGCGTTCATCTCCACCAGACGGCATCGGACTCGTGGAACTTTGTCATCAGCAGTCAAGCGACCGCCAGCTCGCGACCAGGTGATATTTCGACAAGGCACGCCACCGGATCCTTTTCGTGGCAGCAGGCCGACGACGCCATGGCGGAACGACGACTCCGGGTGCTCAGCCGCTTGGGGACAAGCCAGACCTCTGCATCAGCAATGGCCACCGGTATGAGTGGAGTCATGGTATATGACATGTTCTCAAACGTCGTCGACTACGCCGACTACTACAGGGGTGTCCAGAGCATATCTGCGTTTGATAATGTGGCTACCGCTACGGTCAAGGTCCCAGCGAAGCAGCAAGAGCGCATTGATGCGGGCATCACGGATCCCATCATGTTGGACAACTTTCTCCAGGTTGCTGGAATTCACACCAACTGCTTGACACCCAGAGAAAAGGGACTCGTCTTGATGTGCACCTCTATAGACGAGATCATTTTCACCCCGTCCTGCCTGGACCAGAGGAGCGCTGACCGTGAGTGGATTGTACACACACGGTTCGACGAGAACACGCCCGCCAACACGAGAACGAATGACATATTCGTGTGTGAGGCCACGACGGGTCAAATTTTTATGGCCGTCCTTGGGGCAAACTTCAAAGGTGTTCCACTCAAGTCTCTCGCAAAGAGCCTAACCAGGCTGAACAAATCCACGGCCGCGGTGGCCGAGGAAGAGCCAGTCACACCAAATGCCACGGTGGATTCAGGCTACGCATCGGAGCGAAGTGATGCAGAATCTGCACCTGCTCAAAAGATCACCCCCAGCACGGTCCAAGCCACCCAGCTGGATCCGCTCGCAGTCGCAGTCGGTACTGGCGGATCGAATGACGCCTTGTCCAAGTTACAAACGATGCTGAGTGAGATAATTGAGATACCCATGGATGAGGTGGCCCCAACTTCTTCCCTGGACGATCTTGGTGTCGACTCTCTGCTAATAACAGAAGTCTTGGCCGAGATCAAGACCCGTTTTGGGATTGTCGTCGCCCAAGAGAAGCTGTCCAACTGTGCCGATTTGCGCGCGGTGGCTGATCTTTTGAGTGGAGGCGAGCCCCAGCGACGGGACAAAATACCAGGAGCCTCAACATCGGGAGTTTCTCGCGCCAGCAACCCGGTCAGCTCGCTCCACGATGACCATGCTGTCCCTTCTGCCACGGGCTTCAACGTCAAAGAAGCTCCAGCTGGCACGCCTCTTGCAGTCGCAGGTCGCCGCGTCTTTGCCGAGACGGTAGCTTCCTACGACAGGCACGCCGAAGACACAGGCTTCACCGACTTCTACGCCGACGTCTTCCCCACCCAGTCCGCCCTCGTGGTGCAATACGTGCTGGTAGCATTCGCCTCCCTCGGCTGTGACCTAGCATCTGTTGCCCCCGGTGCCATGCTTCCGCCCATCGAGGCCCTTCCAAAGCACGCCAAGGTCATGGTTCAGCTTCACGAAATTTTGACCAGTGCTGGCCTGCTCACCAAACGGGCAGACGGAGAGTTTATCCGCACACAGCTCCCCGTCCCCAAAGTCTCTGCGTCTGTTCTCAAAGACGAGCTACTGCAAAAGTTCCCAAAGCACTCCTCGGAAACTATGCTCCTCCACTCCACAGGTCAGCAGCTGGCCGACTGCCTGACAGGACGTGTTGATCCTGTTTCAGTCCTCTTTGGGAATGTGGCTGCCCGTGAGCTTCTCGGAGAGGTCTACACCAACGCGCCCATGTTCAAGACCGGGACTCTTGTGCTGTCTCAGTACCTATCATCCCTGCTTAAAGAAATGGGCGGAAAGCGAGAGCTGAGGATACTCGAGCTCGGTGCAGGCACGGGAGGAACGACGAAGAATGTTGTTGAGACCTTGGTCGAGCTGGGCCACAAGTTCACCTACACATTCACGGATCTATCCTCTTCGCTTGTGGCAGCAGCAAAGCGCAAGTTCTCGAAGTGGCCGTTCATGGAGTACAAAGTGGTTGATATCGAGAAGGACACTCACCCTGACTTTGTCGGCAAGTACGATATTATCCTGTCGACAAACTGCATCCATGCCACAAGAGACCTCGTAAACTCGACATCTCACATTCGTGAAATGTTGAAGCCAGATGGGCTGCTCTGCCTGGTCGAGTTGACGCAGAACCTTTACTGGTTCGACCTTGTTTTTGGGCTTCTAGAGGGATGGTGGCTGTCATCTGACGGCCGATGGCATGCCTTGGCGAGCGAGGAGCTGTGGAAGAAGGATCTCCTCGAGGCCGGCTACAAGTGGGTCGACTGGAGCCGCAGCTCGACCAAGGAGTCCCAGCTTCTAAGGGTCATCACGGCGTCCCCATTTGACACTCCTTCGCGTCTGGAGACAGTCCAATTCAAGGAAGTCGACGGCCAGAAACTCTACGCCGACATTCACTATCCAGGCGAGCTTGTTGAGCCCGGAAAGACACTTCCCGTAGGTGAGACTATTTACTACCTGTTGATTTCCACAATGCGACGCAGCCACAGACTGACATTTCTACACAGCGCTCATGATCCACGGGGGCGGTCACATTATGCTTTCGAGGCACGATATCCGAGCAGATCAAACCGCCATGCTCCTGGATGCTGGCTTCCTCCCCATTAGCATTGACTACAGGCTCTGTCCCGAGACGACCTTGTCCGAGGGACCAATGACTGATGTCGTCGACAGCCTGCACTGGATTCGCACCAAACTGGCCAACGTCACCCTCTCTAGGCCAGACATATCCGTAGACGCGTCCAAGGTTGTCACCATAGGCTGGTCCACGGGCGGGCACCTCGCCACGACACTAGCCTGGACATCAAAGGCCCGCGGTGTACAGCCTCCCGAGGCCATCTTTGCTGTGTATTGCCCGCTGGACTACGAGGATCCATTCTGGACACGGCCCAATATCCCCGAAGGCGCGGGCTCACCTGAGGCGGCTGCGGGGCAATCGTTCGAGCTCGACGAGCACCTCTGGACCAGAGGCGTCTTCGACGCGCCCATCACCAAGTACAACGTTGCCCCCAGCAAGAAAGCCCTGGGAGGCTGGCTCGCACCCTCGGACCCGCGCAGCCGGCTGGCGCTGTACATGAACTGCAGCGGCCGCACCCTGCACGTCCTGCTCGCGGGGCTGGACAAGAAGACGCGCAAGGAGCCTGCTGCGCCGGCGCAGTCCGATGTTGTGGCGGTCAGCCCGCTGGCGCAGGTCAGGGCCGGCAACTACACGACGCCGACTTTTATCTTGCACCCGCGAGGGGATGACCTGATTCCGTGGCAGCAGGCCCAGAGGACGTGGGAGGCGTTGCAAGAGGTCCATGTTGATTCAGAGTTGAGGATTGTGGAAGGTGTAGGTCACTTGTTCGACTTGGGAGGGTTGCAGAGAGTTCGCAGTACGGCTGCTAGACAAGCTGTTGTAGATGGTTATGACTTCTTGTGTCGGCATGTGGGCTTGGAGTTGCGCACATGAATGCACAAATTAATTTTTTTGTTTCTGTACATCGTTGGCTGGGAATTGAGCTTAATACACCATGATACCTGTTCAGCCATCTTTGCATACGTCTGATTCTAAGGGCATCCCTCTGCCCTCTGCGAAGCTCTGGCGCACAAGATCTGGGTTGATGATGGCTACTGTCAATTTGCGGTACTCTGATCAGGAGGCCGTGTTCTTAACTCAGGGGTAGAGGTGCAGATATCATCCGCACTACCGCACTGGGTGAGAAAGGCACCGTGAAAAGCAGCAAGCTCTTCCCCAAGGCGAGTTCGAATCTTGAGGTGTGTCACCTACGGTCGTACAACAAACGCACTATACCTGCAGGAAAATGAAAGGATGAGGGTTTAGTAGCTCTAGAAAAGGACAAAGAACGACGCAAAAGCACAGTCCATCTCAGCCCCTAGGTATCTCTCAGTGATCATTTCAGCTGTGATACACGATTGTCATCATTGCGCGAGTCTTGTCATGGACAGTTAGACAGATTCAAGCCGTGTGTAAAGGGTCTTCTAGGTATATTGCGCTCTAGTATTATGTACATAATCACGTCAACTTTGCCATCACGCGATGCCCCTCAACTCTGCCTCAGTCAACTCAGGATAAGGTATGATGGGGGCCATCTTGTCGTTCTTGCTTCCGGGAGGCGCGACATTCTTGATCCGCAATCCCCTCACAGGGTCTGTGACGAACTTGTGCAATTCCTCCCAGTCTCTGCACATCATGGCCTGATCATCCGTCGCGTGGCCGTTCTTATAACCGTTGACATAGGACAAGGGTTGAGCGTCCGCCATGCACATGACGGCGTCGCGGAGAGTGTTGATGCAGTGTGCCACGTGTCCGGCCGTCCACAGGGAGTCGTTGGTCCGCCCGTAGTGGTAGGTAAACTCTTCGGAGATGACGAACTACAACGGCACAAGGTTTTCCAGGTCAGCCTGCGTTGGAGAGTACAATGATCTTCAAGGGAAGCCAAAGGGAGGGGGCTGTGGAAGTGGTCCATACTATGCAGTGCATTTGGTGGAAGCCGCGTATGGCGTAGAGTTCCCTGCCGTCTTCAAGGGGATCCCAAGGCCAGAATGATGGCAACTCGGCGATGGTGCCATCGGGCTTGATTCGCTTGGCACGGGGCTCATCTGGCCTGACAAATATGCTGGAACCTGCGGTCAAGGCCCAAAAGGTCAACCGTGACATCTTGGCACTTCGAAGAGTTATCCAGACTTACTATTGTGCATATGCTTCTGGTGGTTGATTATAGCCATTGACTTGTCAAAGTCATCGAATATGTCCTCGGGCATGTAGTAAGGGTGGTCATGACCCCAGTAGGTCGGCTTTAATGGGTACCCGATGCCTGATGCCACGATATATCTTAGTAACGGTAGGTGTGGTTGAGGGCCGCTCTGCGTCTTTGTTGGACTTTACGTACCATTGGGAACAATCCCGTTCCAGTCCTCGCCTAGCAGTCCACTCCATTCAAGATCGCGATATGTGGCGTGCGGGTGTGGTGCGTCGCCGCCGCGGAACCACCAGAACCCAAAGAACAAAGCTTGGAAGGCATGGGTGATATAGAATCCGGCGCGATAGAATCTCAGCTTCTTCTGGACCTTCGCCAGCTCAATCATGGAGGATTTGTCGGCCGTGGCCTGGGTATCATCGTCGGCTTGTAAATCAACAGACTTGTAAACAATCTCATCGCGGTCGGAACTGCGCCCGTACGCAAATATCTTGTTGAATGAAAACATCTCAGATATTGAACGCAATATCGTAACACGTCCTGGGGATGCTAAGGTGTTGAATCCAAAGAGTCACCAGATTGCGGAGTTCAGAGTCATGGAGATTCATATTTGAGTGTGGTCAGCAAAACCGTGCCCTTGTATATATACCACAGTGCAGCACCAGATATAGCATAACTAGATAAAGATTTAAATTAATTGCATTTATAATACAAACTATATTAGCTTTATATTTTAGTGAAGTCGGTAATAACACTATTATATAATCTTTAAAATTATATAACCCGGAAATTTAATTCTTATAATTATATATTTAATTTAACTTAGTAATTAATTAATATTACGTCTTAGTTGCAATAGAGATTAAACAAATTTTAAATAATTAATATTTTACCAGTAAGTTAAACATAAAAATTCTTATTTAATTTATAATAATTTCCCGCCCTTATAAGGTATAGGTGGGCTTAGGGTTGTAAAGCACTACACTATTTACACTTAGTATAATATAATAAGTGTAAACTCGCCCACTATACCTATTATATTAAGGGCATTTTAAAACCCATTTTATTCCACTAATAAGCCTAATAGGTATAGTGTAGTAGATAAAAATATAAAATCTTTAATTTAGGTATATTAGCTATAAACCCTATATTACGCCTTATAAGGTGCACTAATAATTAAAGTGTGCGCCTTACTATACGTAATACGCCTCTATTATATAAGCCGGGAGTTATATAACCTAATTAAAAGCAGTTGGCTATAATTAGGCCTTATCGATATAGCCTATTTAGCCTTATCGATATAGCCCTCTCGGCCCGATAAATAATCCGGCCGAAATACCTCCCTTAAACTAGCCTATAGCTATCGTCCTTTTAGTAATAGCTTTAAGTAAGCTATAATTAACTAACTAAACTTAATATAAATTAGTTTACTCTCCCTATTATATATATATATAAAAAGTAAGCCGTTATAAGGTATATACTTAAATTTAATATATACTTTATAAGACGTAATATATAATATATTATAATATATTTAAGCCTATTATATTATATTAAAGGTTTATATATTATACTATATTTATACTAAAGCCGAAATATTTATATTTATATCTTATTAATAGACCCAATAGGTATAATATAGTAGATTGCAACCCTAGGTAGGCTGGAATAAAAGGAAAATTGTTAAGCACTCCCGTTAGAGGTTAAGAGCTTACGTAATTCGAGCGATTATACAGTAGCATCTAGCATATCATCTTCCTGTCTGAGTCTCATGCTACGGGGTACATGTGGTACTGCTACGGTAGAAGTGAATGGGTACATTGAGCTGATTCGCGAATATTCATGACTAGCGACAGTTTGTGAACAGCCTGTTTGACCAGAAGTGCCAATGCTAGATGTGGAGATGCCGTGGCATTGACAGGCCTCGACAGTGACGCCCCCGAAACTCGTTATTTCACTGGGCAAAGCGCGTTTTTACGGGGTGTAAGAACAGATAGTTTTCGGGTAGAAGTGCGGGGTTGTTTACTCCAGGGAGCTCCAAGCTCGAACATTCCCTGCCTGGATGTTGGTTTGTGCAATTTACTTGGGTCCGGCCAGTCAGTTTGTGGAGTTTACTCGGGTCTCACCATTCAGGCTGGGCGATATACTCGGGCCTGGTCTTTATCAACACCGGAAACTGGTTTATGTAAACCTTGTCTCCTCAGTGACCTTGGTGCCTTGGGTGCTGGGTCATATACCCACTGCACACTCATAGCTACTGCGCACTGGAATACTTGTGCTGCCTTAAAAACATCCCGTTCGTCCCGGGGCTCTCAGGGCGCTGGTGGCTGTATACGACCATGGCGGTCGATCGTGATATTTAGGCTAGATAATCATGAGTCTAGGGTTTAAACGCAATCCAGATATATCGCGAACCCCATATGCAAGTCAGGTTCGGGCAGCGGGGGCAAAATTGATGTAGAAGATCCTTGCATAGAAAGCCGCGGTGTGTTGGGACCACCCTTCGCTTTTGGAAATGCTCCTCATCTGTGTATGATTTTGAGTCAACACCCTCATTTGACCTTGTCTACTCTTATCAAGCCTTAGGCTGTATATCATTGCGAGGTGCTTTCATTGTGACCAACTTGCTTGGCTGTTGCTAGAATCAAAAGTTCGACAAAAGATGGCTTCTTCTCAAGAAAGCGTAAGCTGGCTTGACATGCCCAAAAAAGGACAGCTGGGGATTCTGTTCCTGTTGCGTTTTGCGGAGCCCTGTGTCAGGTCGTCTGCCTCTGTAAGTGAGCGTCCTCGGCTTATTATACATACATTGCCTTACGAATGCTCGTCGCAATCACCAAGCTCATGATGAACTTGGATAGACGTACCTCTACTTTCAGTTGAAGAATCTGGACCCTTCGCTCTCATCTGGGCAAATTGTTAGCCAGTCTGCCACAGTATCAACTGCCTACATCATTGGACAATGCTTGTCATCACTATGGATCAGCGAGCTAGCGGACAACCCAAAATATGGTCGCAAAGGGGTTCTCCTGCTTGGCACAGCAGCTTCAGGTAAGCTTGTGCTTCGGGGGAGAGATTCCCAATTGTCTGACACCGATTTTAACAGTAATGTGTTTATAGTCATCAGTTCTTCACTCCTGGGGTTCACCCGTCATTTCTATCAACTGGTACTTCTATGGGGTCTTGAAGGTATTTTCAATGGCAACGTAGCAACGGCTAGAACCGTAATAACTGAGATCGTGGGTGAGACAAAGTAGGCACCATCCCATCCCCTGTCTTTCTTTTCATGCGTTCCCAGGGTTATGCGAGTGATCGTACCTAGGCTGACTGAAGTGTACTGGCCACCAGATTCCTATCCAGGGCATTTGTCATGACCACTATGGCTGCCACTATGTCTACTCTCTTGAGTCCACTGATGGGAGGCCAGCTGGCCGACCTTGCGAGTACGTATCCCGAGAAATACGGGAACAACTCATTCCTCAAGAAGTATCCCTACGCAACACCCGCTTTTGTCAATGCATCAATGCTGCTCATAACATTCATGGCGATTTTCTTCTTCCTTGAAGAGGTATGTCCTCCAACGGTGCCTTGGATGTACGTTTCTAGTGTGCTGATTATATTTCACGTTTCAAGACACATCCACAGAAACGAGGTGGCCCCGACGTTGGTCTAGCAATCTCAAGAAAGGTTTTATCTTGTTTATACAGTCAGAAGAGTCACAGCGCCTCGTATCCACCATTTGACGACGAGAATTCAACGGAAATGGAGGCTGTGCCTTTCATAATAGGGGATGACGCGGACGACGAGAATCCAAACAACTCGGACGACGAATGCTATGACGGGAAGCACGGAAAGAAGGAGGGCAGGTCGCTGACGCCCGTCCCCGAGAAGAGCAAAGCTTCCCCAATCCTTCCGTTCCGACGGATTTGGACCCGCAATTTCGTCCTCATGCTCATGGTATCTGCCATACACGACAGCCACATAGGGGCGTACACCGTACTCTGGGTTAATTTCCTCAGTGATCCTCCGGCGAACGGTGTTCACGACCGTCTGCCCTTCCGCTTTTCCGGCGGTCCGGGAATGACGCCTTCCGAGATTGGCTTCACACTGTCGATCATCGGTGCATGTGGTCTACCGGTTCAGTTCTTCGTGTACCCTAAAGTCATCCATAAGCTGGGTGCTTTGAAAGCCTGGCGTCTTTTCATGCGAGGGTTGCCCATCATCTACAGCGCTGCTCCATTCATTGCCGTCGTCAGTAAGCTCACAAAATCGGCCACCGTTGAGCATGGGCAGCCTCCGGCTGTATGGTTGCTCATTACCTTGATACAAGTCACACTGATCTTCTGCGCGGTCTTCGTCACGCCCACGGCGCTCATGCTAATAAGACTGTGAGTGACTACCCACCCTCTCGTCCCCTACTATCTATATCTGTGGCAAAAAGCTCACCACATGTCATGCACTGCAGTGCGTGCCCTCATCCATCGGCCCTGGCGCGGACGCACAGCATCTCGTATGTGGCTAGCGGTATAGGCCGTGCTGTCGGGTCATCACTCGGAGCCCTTGTTTACAGCTATGGGACGTCTCACTCATTTACGGGCTTGGCCTTCTGGTCGGCAGCAGCCGTGGGCGTGTGCGTGTGTTGTCTGGCCATGGCGTGCAAGCAAGGCGATGGGCACGAGATTTGGCTTGACGGAGATGAAGAGTAACTACCTAGGCGCTTACTGTCGGAAAGGTAGTTCGGAGACATCACAACAGAACAACGCACTTCTGCATCCTCGCGAGAAGAGCCCATTTCTCGGCATGAACATTACAGTACCTCATAGTCAGTATACGTCTAGGTGCAAGGGAATGTCGAATTGAATTATGGTTCACGGGCAAAATGGCAAGGCCAGAAGGCCCCGAAGGGCGAATATCCATTGAAGCCTAAGAAAGAAGTCTCTTCTAAAGAGCACCGTACTATATGGACACCCTTATATAGTTGCTCTCTATACGAGTTAGGGCCCTCCCCTAGTATGCTAATCTCTGATAGCCCTTCCTTGACACTTCAATCCCTGAGTTAGTCCACAGGATGTGGAATTGTCACGAAAATATAGCTGCTATATTACCTGCGAAAGCGATCGCCAGTTCAGCATAAATATAGGGTCTTGTATCTTGTGACACACTTCGTGGAGTACATAGCGAGTGGCTGAGATGTGTCAAATTGTTTGAAAAGGTTGGCATGCCCGACATGAAGCAGATTCATTGGCGGCTCATGTCCGAGGCTTGGAACGATGCAATGATCTGGGCGTGGCGAACTCATCGGTAAGGAAGCTTCTGATGACTATTTATTTAGTACATCAATCCCGTAAATTTGTATTGAGAATGGACCGTCCAGGCGTACTTTGTCCCTAATAAACGTTCAAACCAAATCGATGTCATTCAATGTTAATGATTCTCTATCAGCCAGAAATGAGATCAATTTCAACATTAATCAATCCAACAGTTATCTATTCCTCAGCCTTCCAGTGATATTTAGCTGCCGCATGATCCGGAGGAGGCCGTGCAAGCCCCTTCTTCCCATACAAGTTCTCCCGGTAAGTCCCGCCATCGACAGCATACCCGTCCCAGAACAGCCCCCGCTGGCGGAGGACAGGAAGGAGGCGGTCGATGACATCCTCGAACGTCTCGGGCATCAGCGCGTACGCCAGGTTGAAGCCATCCACGTCGGCCTCCCTGACCCACCTCTCCATCTCGTCGGCGACCTGCTCGGCCGTCCCCGCCACCGTGGCGCCCAGCCCGCCGACCTTGATGTGGTTGGCGACGGTGTGTTTGGTCCACCTGGGGACCCCGGGGACGGACCTGCTCCACGAATCGACGGCCGACCGGATGGCGTTGGACTCGACGTGGCGGAGCTCCTCGTCGTCGCCGTATTTCGCGAGGTCGATGCCCGTCCAGCCGCCGAACAGCGCCAGCGCGCCGTCCTCGGACCCGTAGCTCACGAGCTCCTCGTACTTGGCCGTCGCCGCCTCGGTCGTGTCCGCGATTATCGGGCACAGCATCGCCAGGAACTTGATGCCCGCCGCGTCGCGCCCAAAGTCGTCGCGCGCCATGGCCCGGATCTCGGCGATGCTCTTGGCGACCACCGACGGGCTGTGCCCGGCGACGAAGATGGCCTCGGCGTGCTTCGCCGCGAACGTCTTGCCCGCCTTGGAGGTCCCGGCCTGCATGATGACGGGTGTCCGCTGCGGCGATGGCTGGCAGATGTGCGGCCCTGGCACCGTGTAGTACTTCCCGACGTGGTCGATGGTCCGCACAAGCTTGGGGTCTGTGTAGATGCCCTTCTCCCTGTCCAGCTTGACTGCGTCGTCCCGCCACGAGGATTGCCTAAATTTCGAATATGAGCTGGTGTTTTTCATCTTGAGACTGTTTTTTTTCCCTCCCACGACCAAGATTGACTTACCAGAGCTTGTACATCACCTCGACATATTCCTCTGCGATTGCGTATCTCTCATCATGGACCGGCTGCTCGGTGTGGCCAAGGTTCCTCGCTGCCGAGTCCAAGTACCCAGTGACGATGTTCCAGCCAACCCTGCCTCCACTCAGATGGTCGACTGTGCTCAGTCTCCGAGCAAGGTGGTAAGGCTGTTCGTATGTCGTAGCCAGAGTGACACCAAAGCCGAGATTCTTGGTGGCCGCTGCCATGGCCGGGACAACGGCGAGCGGCTCATTGACAGGCCATTGTGCCCCCGAAACTATGGCCGGGTCGGGGTTTTGTGGGCCTTTGTACACATCGTAGGAGCCCTTTCATGTACGTGATGAGTTTCACTATTGTAGCTTTCCATGTTATCGAGAAACATTACTTACAAGCACATCAGCAATGAACATGCCGTGGAAATTGCCCTTCTCTAGCAGTTTAGCCAGCTCAACCCAGTGTTTGATGTTGTTGAAGTCCGAAGACCGGTCACGGGGGTGCCTCCAGAGGCCAGGGGACTGATGGCCACTGCAGGACTCGACGAAAGCATTGATGATCAGCTGCTTCTTAGCGCCCGTGCCGGAGCCCGATGTCCCATTGCTCGATTGAGTTGCGGATGATGCCATTTTCCCCTAAAAGTTCTCCTGGAAAGATAAGAGAAATAAACTGAGTTGAGACGAAAGAGCGGGCGCGGATACCGGTCTTCCCCCAGCTTTTGGGAAGAAAACCGAGCCCTTTTCATCACGACCAATTCGACTCGATGCACACCCGAGATCTGGGATACCCCACGCGCATTCTACGGAGGGTGCTCCACATGCGCAGCTGCTAGTGTGGTTGCTTGCTGTGAGGAAAGGTTGTTGATCCTTGAGATCGGCCGCATGAGCTGTATTGCAACAGGGCTACCCGCTTTGGCGTCATCGAGCCTAATGAGTCGCAATAGATATCCCATCCCGCAGCACCTTTGGTTCTGTCGTCTGACGTATCTGCGTCCGTCGACCCAAGATCTTGGTAATCCACTTAATTTGTTTGCGATCTCCAGGTTCGGTTCAAATGCTGTGGCTTTGATTGGCTTCTCGCTGCTCATAAAACAAGACTATAACCATATTAAGATGCCATGTTAGACAAAATGGCACAATCTCATCTACGAACCGGTAGCGTGGGGCCGCAAACTTACGTCGTGCGCAGACAGGGTTGACAACGACAGCTGCTCATTGGAATCAGTCTTGGCTCCGATAAATGTCGCAGGCTTGATGTTCCCTCAAATATTCGTGACACCCGTCTCGTTGCAACACTGCAGTGCATGTGCTGATCGTCACTGTCACGCTCCGAGTGTCAAGACCTGCAGATTCCACGAGCACAATGTCTTCGACATTCGCTCGCGCAGCGGCGAGTGGCTCCGTCGAGCCTCCTCTGCCAAAGGCGGTCGGATATGTGGTCGTCGTAGTCATTGGCTTTCTCATTGCTTTCATCATGATATTCGTTACGTTCCTCCTCAAAAAGACCGTCGGCGAGGACAACAGGACGACAGAGATGTTCATGACTGCAAACCGCAAGGTCGGTACGGGGCTGACAGCCTCAGCAGTCATATCCAGTTGGTTGTGGAGTACGGCGATGCTGGGGAGTACTCTCGTGGGATACAACTACGGCATTGCGGGTCCTTTTTGGTTCGCTGCCGGGTGAGTTCGAGCCAGTCCCGCCGTGCTATTCACACTATTGACTATCCCATCTATCTAGATGTTCCCCTATGATCGTCTTTTTCGCGGTTTTGGGAATCGCATGCAAAATGCGCATTCCAGAGGCTCATACCCTGCTAGAAATTGTCCGTATCAGATATGGCAACGTTGCTCACGTGGTGTGGATCGCGCTTTGTCTCATCAACAACATTATCGCCGTTGCCAACATGCTTCTCGGTGCGAGTGCGGTTATATCAGCCCTGTGAGTGAAAGTTTCAGTCTTATTACCTACGGGAGCGTATGAGCTGAGATGTTATGCAGGACTGGAATGCCGGTAGTAGCTGCTATCTTCTTGCTTCCGGCGAGTGTTGTTCTCTACACATTTGTCGGTGGTATCAAGGCCACTTTCTTGACCGATTACTTCCATACATTTATCATCACTATTATAATCTGCTACTTTACCATTGCGACATTTTCAGTGCCTGAGATTTCCTCTCCTGGCCATTTATTTGACCTCGTCATCGCAGCCGGCAAGGCTCACCCCGTCGCTGGGAACCATGACGGATCTTACCTGACTATGGCCAGCAAAGATGTAAGATCTATTGTGTGGAGCAAAAAGAGTTTCAAATGAGGCCGTGGCTAACATCCGCCACCCAAAGGCCATCCTTTTCGGTATCATCCACATCCTCGCCAACTTCGGCCTTGTGATCATGGACACCGGCTTCTTCACAAAGGCCTTCAGCGCCGCGCCGCGGGCCGTAGTCCCGGGGTACATCATCGGCGGGATCGCCTACTTCGCCATCCCGTGGTGCCTCGGCACCCTCATGTCCCTCTCGGCGCTAGGCCTCGAGGCGATCCAGTCCCCGCGGTTCCCGACATACCCGGGCCGCATGTCCGCCGTGGAAATCTCCAGCGGCCTCGTGCTGCCCTACGCGGCCGTCGCCATCGCGGGCAAGGGCGGCGCCGCGGCGGTGCTGCTCATCACCTTCATGGCCGTCACGTCGACCATCTCGGCGCAGGTCATCGCCGTGTCGAGCATCATCACCTTTGACATCTACCGCCAGTACCTGAACCGCGGCGCGACGGACCGCGACGTCATCCGCTGGAGCCACATCGGCGTCGTCATCTTTGGCGTCTTCTCGGCCGCCTTCTCCACCGCGCTCTACTACGGCAGCGTCGACCTCGGCTGGACGCTCTACATGCTCGGCGTGCTCACCTGCCCGGGCATCTTCCCCACGACCTTTACGATTCTCTGGAAGAGGCAGTCCAAGCTTGCAGCTATTCTCTCGCCGCTGCTCGGCCTCGCCACGGGGCTCGCCGTCTGGCTGGGCTCCGCGCACGCCTTCTACGGCGAGATCTCCATCGCCTCCACCGGCGCCACCCTGCCCTGTGTCTACGGGACCACGGCGTCGGCGCTGAGCCCTGCGCTGTATTCTGTCGTCATCTCTCTGGTGCGTCCGGCCAACTACGACTGGGCCGAGTTCCGAAAGGAGAGGCTACTCTTCGACAACCACAATGCCACCCGAAGCCAGAACCCGCAGGCTCCCGAGTCCCACGTAGAGGTTCCCTCGTCCTACGCGGACGATCGCGCGAATCTCAAGCACTGGGGGGTCATTGCTAGTGCCTGGGCCCTGGCAACCTTTCTCGGCCACTGGGTGTTGTGGCCGCTGCCAATGTATGCGGCCAAGTATATATTCAGCCGTCAGTTCTTCGCCGCCTGGGTGGTGATATCCATCATTTGGGTCTGGGGAACTATGTTGGTGGCTGGCTTCTTTCCCATCATAGACGGTTGGAGACAAATCTCTCTGGTACTCCAAGGGCTCAAACGAGGAAAGGTCGAGACTCCCACGCCTGTGGAGTCGTCTAGTAGCCGGGAAGGCACCGTCTCCGAAGTGAAAAGGGTTGAAGATGGGGCAAATTTGAAGTCTTAAGATGGAATTCATGTTTCCGTGTGACTGCTGAGTTTCGGGTTGCTTATCACTGAGAAACGGCGTTACAATTTCTATGCACTAGAATGTATGCAGTTGTTTTGGATAAACACTCATCCAGTTTATAAGTACAGCAGGTCAACCAAAATACTTGTGATTGAGGTAATTCCCGACCTGGAAAAGCAAAAGCTAGGATACAGTCATAGAATACAAGCATTGGAACGTTTCAGGCTCTGACTTCCCGCATCTAACTCTGCTTGCCATCTAGGTCCGTGTAGAAGTTGTAGCCGAAGGACTCGGAGGGGTCGTTGAATCTCAGCTTCTTGTCGATGCCGCTGATCTTCTTCAAGTCATCCTCATCCAGCTTGAAGTCGCCCTTGAGATTCTGCTGAATACGCTCAGGGGCCTTGCTCTTGGGGATGACGGAGTGGCCCCGCGCGATTCCCCATGCCAGCGCGACCTGGGGACCCGTCTTGTCGTGCTTCTTTCCGATCTCCTTGAGCACTGGGTCGTGGATGATCTTGCGCTGCTCAGACCCGTAGGTCTCGTTCTGGTTGCCGAATGGCGAGTAGTGGGTGATGTGGATGCCGTTTTGCTTGTGGAACTCGTCGAATCCCTTCTGCTGCAGCCAGGGGTGCACCTCCAGCTGGTGGACCGCCGGGACGACCTCGCACTCCTTTAGTACCCGCTCCACTTCCGCCTTGCTGAAGTTGGAGATCCCGATAGCCTTGGCCTTGCCTTTCTTGTGTACCTTCTCCAAAGCCTTGTAGGTGTCGACGTAGTCCATGCTCTTCGTCTTGGTCTTGTCTCCATCCTTTGGGAACATCTCATCTCCGCGCGTGAAAGCACCAGGCCAGTGCATGAGGAAGAGGTCGACGTAGTCTGTGTCCAGATCCTTCAGGGAGGCATCAAGGGCTTTTTCGACCTCGTCTGGGTGGTGCGCATTGTTCCAGAGCTTAGTGGTGAGGAAGATCCTCTCGCGAGGAACTCCGGACTTCTTGATGCCCTTGGCCACGGCGGCTTCAGTTCCGTATCTGTGATCACATGTTGGCGAGTCTGTCACGATTTTTCCAGATGGAGAGAGAATAGAGAGAGTAGCTTACATCCGTTCAGTGTCGATGTGATGGTAGCCAGCCTTCAGGGCGTGGCAAACGGCATCTTCCTGCCTGTCGGTATCCTGCCATGTGCCGAAGCCAATGGCTGGAATGGTAGCGCCCGTGTTGAGCTTGAATTCGGTCGGCATTTCGCGTATTTCGAGTGAACTGAAATGATTAGATTCGGAGGTGACGTGCTGCTGATTGGTTGGGATTGATGGTGCTGTTGTGGTTCTTTGTGAGAATGGGCGAAAGAGCGTGATGCTGATTGGAAAGGTCAACTCGTATTTGATTCAGTAGGACGACCACAGTCTTACGTCGATGCGTACCGTTTGAAACAGAACGGGCAGTTGCAATACGACAGCTTTTACTTCCTCATCATGATCATTGCATGGCGGCATTCCAGTGACGCCCGTGGCCCCTTTGGATGGATGAATCATGACGTTAACATCAGATGGCCCCAACTTCCCTCTCTGCCCTTTGACCGCCAACTGCTAACACGTTGAACATTCAATGTTGAACATTCTTATTATTATCTTCATCGTCGAAATTTGGAATTGCACTCTTCCAACATGCTTCATAACTTCTAATACAACTCCAAGTCCAGAGTCTTGTTCACAAAATTCGACCTGACGGTGTCGCAAATGTCAACGAGACATCATGCTTTCAGTGAGAGGGCTATGCACTCGTATGTCTGACTCAGAGCTCTCGGGGGCTAGACCTAGCACGATCGCCATCTTCCGCAGCTGTGGGTCTTGTGTGTATCATGGGCAAAATATCTATTGAAAACCGAAATTCTAGGACTGCCAAAGTTCCAAAATGGCTCAGTTCCTCCACACGAGCCGAAGACAAAGCCCCCGCGCCCTCATGACCTAGCCAGCGTGAAACCCGCGTCAAGCCCAGAAGCAAGGAAGTAAATCGTCTGCAGCATCGGCGTCGCGACTCCCTTGTCCCTGGCAAGCCTCACAGTGTTCCCAACAATGGCATCGACCTCCATGTTCCTCCCCGCCAGCGCATCGGCCATCATCGAGGGCTGGATGCCGGGCATCTGCCGGACCTCGGCGCGCCCGAGCTGGAAGTCGACGAGCTCCTCGTTGACCCCCTCGTGGCCGTACGCCTGTGCGGTCGCCGCGATCTCGAGCATCACGCCGCGGACAAAGTCCCTGAAGGCGCCGGACTGGTTGCGGACGTCGAGGAGCAGCCGGTCGCGGCACCGCGTGAGCGCGCAGATCGAGTTCCACGACGCGTTGACGATGAGCTTCGACCAGCGCTCGGCCTGCACGTCATCGTGGACCTTTGACGACGCCCCCGCGGCTGTCAGCAGGTCGGAGAAGGCCCTCGCCGCGGCCTTGTGCGGCTGCTCCGGCGCAGAGGCAGGGTACGTGCCGATGTGCAGCAGCTCGACCTCCTGGTGCGAGATGACGCCCGGCTCGGTCTGCGTCGCGGGGAGGTAGACGACGGTGCTCAAGATCGGGTTCTCCGGGTACAGCTTTGCGAAGCTGCCCTCGGTGTCAATGCCGTTCTGGATGAGGACTATGGTGGTCGAGCCGGTCGTCACGGCAGGCTTGATAAGCTCTGCCGTTGACGGCGTGGTGTTGAGCGCTTTGCTAGTCACGATGACATAGTCGAATGGGTTTCCTGCGTTGGCTTCCACTGCCTCTGTGACGTTCCTAGCCACCGATGGCTTGACGTTGAGCCCTTTGCCCCAGAGGGTCGAGTTCACGGTGAATCCGTTCTTGGAGACGGCCTCGTAGTTGGAGCGGCATGTTACCGTGATATTGCTGGCTGGCACCGCGCGGGACAGGATGTATGAGTATGCCCCGCCGATGCTACCAGCACCGAATATGAGTATTCTTGGTGCCATTTGAAATTGAGTTCCAGCTGCTGTTCGTCAGCTGGCAATAACAGAGATTAGTGAGGGGGTGCATTCATATCGCCGCCCTGAATCGGATAGGAGGCTTCTAGGGCTTACTAAGAATTCTCGGCTATGCATATTTAAGAGGTTTAGACACCTCTTATAATAACCAGGGCCTTAGCAACTTCTATTAAGGCTTTTGCCTACTCTATACTATATTTATTAATACTATACTCGATATCTATTCTTATAATAGCAATTATAATAATAGCCTTACTATTGCCACCTAGGCTGATGCATAATATACGGGCGGTAAGGGCTGCCGATAGGTAGCCGAAGCCGCCGGAGGGCCGAATAGGCCGTAGTGCATAGCCTACGGTATAAGAAGGAGCACTTCCCCACCTAGTTTACTAGCGAATAGACTCATCCTTCGACCTTACAAAATGTTTCCCATTATATGGTAGCTATAACTGCACCCTATTTTCTCCTTCTTCAGGACAGAGATGTCTAAAAACGAGAAAAAAGTGTAAGTCGCTAAGCGGGAATCGAACCCACGGCCTTCGTATTTCTTTTGTTATTGCACACGCTCATTCACGTCACGGCAAAAATGGAAAGATCACGTCGATTTTGAGCATTCCGAGTATATACGTATACCCACTCGGCTAGTCAGTTATTTCCGCAATTGTTTACTTTCAGATCACGCCTATAGCCTCTCGCTTCTTGCATATGGGCTAGCCCAGCTAAACGTGGCTACAGCGTATACTCGCAATATGGGCTTGTAGCTGTGGGGCCGCCGTGCCCCAAAGCACCCTCCTCCGCCGAAGCCCCTTCCGAAAAGCCCTCCGAAGCCAAAAACTCGATTTGGCAGTGGCACAACAAGGGCTCGAACCTATAGCCCTTCCGCTTCGTCAGACGAAGCGCCTACCCGCTAACGGGTCTATATAGTCGATTCGGAACAGTCAAATGGGGTTTTCAGCTTTGAAGCTACCCGCGCGGAAGTGGCTATTGAGGGCATGTGGGCGTATAGGGGCGAATGGGTGCCAGACGAGGGCGACGAGTACGGCGACGGCTACGAGTATGGCGAGGGCGACGGGTATATCGAGGGCGTTGACGCTGAGGCTGAGCCAATTGCCTAATCGGGTAATTCTGAGCCAGAAGCTGAGGTTGAGGAAGCCAACTTGGCTTCTGAAGGCGAGGAAGAAGGGGAAGACTACGGGGACGAGAGTGACGGGGGCGACTGGTCTGACGAATATTAGGTGTAGTGGGTATAGACACTCGTTAAAACAGAGGGTATATGGCCTATTGGGATAATCCCTGACTTGTATTTTCAAGGGCAGGGGTTCGATCCCTGGGGATAGGGTTTCTTTTTTTGCTGCCGGGGGCAATTGATGCATAATATACGGGCGGTAAGGGCTGCCGATAGGTAGCCGAAGCCGCCGGAGGGCCGAATAGGCCGTAGTGTATAGCCTACGGTATAAGAAGGAGCACTTCCCCACCTAGTTTACTAGCGAATAGACTTATCCTTCGACCTTACAAAATGTTTCCCATTATAGGCTAAATACTTATAAAACTCCGAAAAATATATATATTATATTTCTCTTTAAAATAAATAGCTTTAAAACTATTTAATAAAGTAAGCGCTGCTAAAATAAGCCTTTACTTAGCTTATTACCGCTTAAAAATACCCTTTTAAGCAAATCTAACCTCTTTATATCTATAGCAATATTTATATTAATACTTATTAAACTACTTATATAAAATATAGTTTAAATTATAGTAAGAAATAAGATATTTATTACCTTTACCTAAGCGCTTAATAATACCTTTTAACGCTTTATTATTAATATATACCTTACCGCTATATATAAGTTTTATATAACCTTTAAGACTTATATCTGCCTTACCCTTAATAGGGAATTAGTTTAAACTTTTAATAAACCTTTTATATCGACTATTTTATTTATTTAAGTTCCCCTATTAAGCTAGAATAATAGTAAGTATCCGAGAAGGATAAGGTATAATATATCTTTTAAATTAATATAGTAGGTTTTATTATATAGGACTTTTTATAGTAACTTATTAATCTTTTATAAGCCTGTCTATAGTTAGAAGCCGCTATTCTGCGCTAATAGCTATAGCATTAGGCTGCGCCTATTTGCGCCGGTGCTTTTAATTTAAAGCTATTGCAGGCCGTAAGCTAATCTAACGCCGTTAAGCACTATATAAAAATACTATTGCTGTGTAACTTAAGCCTTTATAAGTTGCTCGAAATAAGCGATATTAAAAAGCCGCTATTACCTTAAAGGTTTTAGCTCTGCTTAAATATATACCTATTATAACCTTTTCCGCTATATTGCAAGATTACTTAAAAGTAATTATTTAGCCGAAACCGAGATAATAGTTAAGCTTAAACCACTATTTATACGCGCCTAAGACCCTATTAAGCGAGTTTATAGCTGCGGTTAGAATAAATTATAATTAGGTAAGGCTATTATATTTTATTATCTAGATATATAGATTTAATAGCTCTGCAGCTATAGAAATAGACTTTATTTATAATAAGTAAATCTTTACCTAGGTAAGAGATTCTTTTATTAAGGCGAAGAAATATAAAGATAAAAACCCTTCTTTATTTTAATAAATCGATATATTTATTAATACCTTAGAAATATATAAGATTTATTTAAAAGAAAGAAAGAAGTTTATTACCTATAAAGTAAAGATTTATAATAAGTTAAAGGGAAATAAGCTAAAGGGAAATAAGGATATTAATTATCTAATACGCTTTTTTAAAAAGGTTTACCTTTTATTTAAATAAATTAAAGAGATAAAGCCTAATTATAAAAATATAATATAGTTAAATAAAATTTAGTTTAAAA
>JALPVH010000402.1:0-44606 GCA_023242295.1 Diaporthe ilicicola | reverse complement strand
ATTAATTATTATTTTTATAATTTTAATTTTAATTTTAATTTAAATAAATATAATAAATATAATAAATATATTTATTAAATTTAAAATTAAAATAGAAAATATATTTTAAAAAGGCTAATTAATATAAATAATAATATTTTTATTTTAATAGCTAATATAAATATATATAATATAATATTTAATATTAACTATTTTATTTATTTAAGTTTCTTTATTAAGCTAGAATAATAATAAGTATTTAAAAAGATTAAATATAATATATCTTTCAAGATTAATATAATAGGTTTTACTATATAAAACTTTTTATAATAACTTATTAATCTTTTATAAGCTTATTTATAATTAAAAGCCGTTATTTTATATTAATAGCTATAATATTAAGCCGCGCCTATTTATATTAATACTTTTAATAAGCTATTAGCTTTAATATAAACTAGTTTATTAAAGTTAAAGCTATTATAGGCTATAAGTAACCTAGTTTAATACTATTAAGTATTATGCGAAAGTATTATTACTATATAACTTAAGCCTTTAAGTTATTTAAAATAAGTAATATTAAAAAGCTGCTATTATTTTAACTATCTTATAAAATATATATAGGTTCTAGCTTTACTTTATAAATATATACTTATTATAACCTTTTTTATAAAACTATTTAAAAGTAATTATTTAGCCTATTACGCTACTAAAACTAAAGTAATAGTTAAGCTTAAACTAGCATTTATATATATTTAAAACCCTATTAAGCGAGTTTATAGCTATAGTTAAAATAAATAGGTAAGGCTACTATATTCTATTATTTAAATATATAGATCTAATAGCTTTATAACTATAGAAATAAACTTTATTTATAATAAATAAATTTTTACCTAAGTAAAAGGTTTTTTTATTAAAGTAAAGAAATATAAAGATAAAAGCTTTTCCTTATTTAAATAAATCGATATATTTATTATTACCTTAAAGATATATAAAGTTTATTTTAAAAAAATAGATAAGTTTATTATTTATAAAATAAAAATAAATAATAGGTTAAATAGAAAAAGAAAGGTTAATTATTTATTATACTTTTTTTTAAAAAAGGTTTACGTTTTATTTAAATAAATAAGGCTTAATTATATAAATATAATATAATTAAATAAAATTTAATTTAAAAAATATAATTATAGGTCTTTTAACCTTATACTTAAAAGAAATAATATTTAATATAATAATTATAAGGATTAGCATTATAATAGCTATAAAATATTATAATTAAGCTAAATAAATATTTAAAATAGCTAATTATAATAATAATAATATTATTGTAAGGGTTAGCGTTTATTTAATAAATAAAAGTATATTTTAATATTATATTCTTTATTATATAATTATTAATAAAATTAATAATATTAATATAAATATTTAAAAAAATTAATATATTATAAAAATTAGCTTAATTATTAATTTTATATATAATATAAGCTTTATTAATATAGCTTACTATAAGAAGAAAGTTAAAGGAATTAATAAGTTTATATTAATTAAAGCTAATTTAAATTACGCCTTTTATTAAAGTAAAATATTATTAATAAAACGCTTAAGCTTATAAAGGGCTGATCTTTAATAATATAAAAAAAGATAACCCTTCTAGGTATAAGGTTAAAAGACCTATAATTATATTTTCTTTTTAAATTAAATTTTATTTAATTATATTATATTTCTGTAATTAGGCTTTATTTATTTAAATAGAAGGTAAACCTTCTTAAAGAAGCGTAGTAGATAATTAACCTTTCTTTTTCTAATTAACTTATTATTTATTCTTACTTTATAGGCGATAAACTTATCTATTTCTTTAGAATAGACCTTATATATCTCTAAGGTGCTAATAAATATATCGATTTATTACGTTAAGGAAGGGTTTTTATCTTTACGCTTCTTTACCTTAATAAAAAAACTTTTTACCTGGGTAAAGATTTGCTTATTATAAATAGAGTTTATTTTTATAGCTATTTATGCTAATATTATAGGCAGAGCTATTAGATCTATATATCTAGATAATGGAATATAGTGGCCTTACCTAATTTAAGGGTCTTAAGCGCGTATAAGTAGTGGTTTAAGCTTAATTAGCAGTTATCTCGGTTTTAGTAGTGCGGTAAGCTGAATAATTGCTTTTAAATAATTTTACAGAAAAGGTTATAATGGATAGGTGTATATTTAAGCAGAGCCAGAACCTTAATTAGGGCAATAGCGGCTTTTTAATATCGCCTATTTCGAGCAACTTAAAGGCCTAAGTTATATAGCGATAGCACTTTTATATAGTGCTTAACGGTATTAGATTAAGTTGCTTATAGCCTGCGATAACTTTAACCTTAATAGGCTAATAGCTTATTAAAAGCACCGGCGCAAATAGATTAAGCGTAGCTTAACGCTATAGCTACTAATGCAGAATAGCGGCTTTTAATTATAGATAGGCTTATAAAAGTAGATTAATAAGTTATTATAAAAAGTTTTATATAGTAAAACCTATTATATTAATTTAAAAGATATATTATGCTTTATCCTTTTCGAATATTTATTATTATTCTAGCTTAATAGGGAAACTTAAATAAATAAAATAATCGATAAAAAAAGATAATATATTTAAGAAAATAGTAAATATAATAAAAAATATTTATAAAATAAGAAATAAAAAATAAATTTAGTTTAAAAGAAATTATTATAATATTAATTAGCTTTAAAAATAAAAATTAAGTATAATTAAAAATAAAGTTATAAAAGAAAAGGTTATTATTAAGGATTTAAAATTAAGAAAAGTAACTTAAAATAATAATTAAAAAGTTATTAATTTAATAATTTAAAAGTTTAAGTTTATTATTAAAAAAGCTATTTTCTCCTTTAAAACTACTTTCCTTAAAAATAAAAAGGTTTTTTATAAATTAGCTAAGCTTTTAAATCTTTTCCTTTTTCTTTATTATATTTATATCTTAATTAAAACTAATAATTAACCTATATAAAGTATTATAAGAAAAAAGTATTTTAATTTTTTAATTTTTTAAAATATTAAAATAAATTTTAAATAAAATTATTACTTTTTAGCCTTTTATTATAAATATTTCGATATTTATATAATAAAGATTATCTTTTTTATACCTCTTTTTTATTATTATAACTTAATTTTAAAAGATATATATTCTTTTTAAGCCTTTTAAAATTTATATAATAACCTTTAAAAATAAAAGAATTAAATAATAAAATAGCTTTATTTATAAACTTTTTAAAGTATATCTTTAAAATATTAATTTATTATAACCTATAAATATTTAAAAAGATTTAAATATTTTATATAATTTATATAAAAATATTAGTTAATAATAATATTATTAAAAAATAACTTTCCTTTTTTAATTCGAATTATTTTATAATAAGAAAAGCTTAAAATATTATTAAAATTAACTTTTTAAGCTTAATATAAAGGATTTATTATAATAACCTATTATTTTATTTAAAGAAATATTAATTCCCTTTATATATTTATAATCTTAAAAAGTATTTATATATAAAGATATATCTTTTATTTTATTTTATTTATATAGAAATATATTATTATATTTAATATCTTTATAAAATAATATAAATCTTTTAAAAAAGGTTAAATATTTATAAAGAAAGATATTATAATTATTTTATTTAAATAATTAAAATCTTATTAATAAGTAATATTAGTTTTTTATAATTAAAGATATCGATTTATAATAATACTTATTTACCCAGCTTAATCTTAAATATAAAAAGCTATAATATATTAATTTCTAATTAATTAAAATAGCTATTTTAACTGTTATAATTAAAGCTATAAGCTTAAAGATTATATATCTTATAATAAAAGTAAAGTATATACGCTTTATTAAGCGTATTATATAAGTTTAAATTATTTAAAGATTAATAAAAAGTAAATTTAATAAATTATTTATAATTAAAAACTTTTAAATATATATTTTAAAATTATTTAAATAAAATAAAGTAATATTATATAAATTAAGCTTAATAAACTAAATAAAAGTAATATATTATTAATTCTTAAAATAAAACTTAATTAACCTATATAATAATATATTTAATAAATATATTTATTTAATTACTTTAAATAGCTATTAAAGCTATAAGTATTATTTAAGAATTAAAAGTTATACTTAAACTTAATATACCCTTTTTTTATAAGTTAAATACCGGCTTTTTATTTAATAATAAAGTATTACTTTTTATAATATTAATTAAAATTACTTTTAATAATTAATATATTTCGAATATTATATACCTTTATAATTAGCTAAATATTTCTTTTTATTTTTTTATTAAAAAAGTTAAATAAAGTAAAATATATATTATAATTTATTAATTAGTTTAAAAAACTATTTATAATTATATAAGTTAAAAAGATTTAAAAATCTATAGCTTTAAATAATTTTAATAAAAATATTATATTTAATATTATTAAAATTAATATTAAAATTTAAAAATAAATTATATAAAATATTTAAGTTAACAATAATTCTTTAGCTTAATATATAGCTTATATATTAATAAATTATATATTATCTTAAAGGATTATATTAAATAATAATACTTTTAATATTTAAAGCTAAAGATAAATATTATAATAAGATATAGTTAATACCTTTAAATATAATAATATTATAAAAAATAAAGGTTTTATTAGGCTTTTATAATAGTTATTATATTACCCTTTTATTTAAAGAAATGCTTTATTTAAAATAATTTTTTAATTATTATTTATAAGATATTTATTATGAAAAATAAAGAATTCTTTTAATATTTTATTTATATAATTAATAAAGCAATTATTATTTTAAATATAATTTTAATTATTACTTATTATATAAATATAAGGAATACTATTTTTATTATAAGCTAATTTAGCTATTTAGCTTATATAGCTATTAAGTAAATTATTTAAGTTATTATAAAAATACTTAATATCTATTAAATATAAAGTAAATTATAAATAAAATTTAATAAATTATTTTTAATAAATTATATACCTTATTTTAATATTATTACTTTTAATTTTACTTTATATTAATTTATAAGCTTATAATAATATAAATAAGTATAGCTAATTTACTTATAATTTTAAATAAAGGGGGTTTAAATTTAAAAAGGCTAAAAAATATAAAAAATAAGATATTAAATAAGCTTAAAGGCTTAATATTAAGGTTAACTAATAAGTAAAAATTAATTAATAAAAGATTTAAAATAATAAATATAAAAAAGAATTTAAAAAATATATATAATAAATTTTAGGGATATTAGGTATAATCTTATAATTATATAACAATTAATTTAACTTAATTAATTAAGTATTTAAGTAATTTAACTTATTTATAGCTTTATTATAAGGAAGGTTACTTTTAAATATATAATAAATTATAACACTTTTAGATATATAATAAATTATAATACTTTTAAGTATAATTATTTACTTATATATTTTTTAATTTAACTTAATTAGTCTTTTTCTTTAATAGCTTAACCTGCTTATAGCTTTACTATTAAAAAAGAAATGTTTTAAGGGTTAATAGTATATATTATAACCCCTTAAGGTATTAATAGTTTAAATAAGCACCTTTACCCTTATATTATAGTAAAAAATAATATTTTCCCTTTATTCTTTTTAAGCACCTTTAAGATATAACGTTTTATTTTATTTTATAGCTTATTACAGTTATATTCTACTTTTCGTTTAATTAAAGAAAGAAGTTCTTTAAACTTAAAGGTAAGGTATTACTCTCGGCTTTATTAGATTTAAGCTATATTTAAATAAGCAATAATTTATTAATTTCTAGCTAATTTAAATAAATACTTTATTATTAATAAGGTTATAAATCTTTTTAATTATTATAAAGCCGAAATAGAAAGTTTAAAGCATACTTTAAACTATATATATAAACTATTACTTAAAAAGAGAAATATTTATTATTATAAAAAGATATTTAATCTTTTATTTAACCTTTAACTTTATTAAGTAGTTTCTAATTATTTTATTAGCTAGCTATATAATATAGCTAAATAGTATATATTTTATATAAAGGATATTAATAAGTAAAATACTTAATAACTAATATAGTTTATATTTAAAATAAAAGGGCTTTATCTTTAAGACTTTTTCGGCTAAGGTAATAAAAACCTTAATATTTTTCTTTAATATAACTTTTAAATTCTATAATTTAAAGGTAAACTTAAGCCTATTAAAAGCTTATATACCTTTATTATTATTATTTAATATATACTATAACGCGCTAAAGCTTTAAGTAATAACGCCGGCTTAAAAAAGTTTTATTCTACCTTTTTTAAAAAAGAAAGGGTTATTAATTATAACCGGTAAGCTTAAGGATAATATATTTATAAAAAAGTATAAATATAGCGCTATAGCGCTATCGCTTACTATAAAAATAGCTATATTAAGGTAGTTAAATATTATATTAATAAAATTCTTTATATAAGTTTAATAATCCTTCTACTTATTATTATAGCTAAATATAAAATTATTTAAAATAGCCTTTAATTTTATTAAAATATCCTTTTAAATAATAGCTTTATATATTATATTATTTAAATAAGTACCTATAAAGGCTTAAGCAATATAATCCTTATTTTTTAAAGCAATACCCTTTCCGTTAATAATATATAGGGGGGCCGCTATAGCGGCCTTTTAACGCTTTATATATTATAGGTTAATTAAAAATAAAAACTTAGCTTTTTAAATAAATTAAGCCGCGCCCTTTATCTTATAAAGAGGGCGTATAAGTGTTTAAGGTATTACTATTACAGCTTAACCTAAAGGCTAAATAATAATAATTTACATAATATTTTTAAATAAAACGTATTCTATTAATAAAACTGGTAGGCTGCATACTAAAATATTAATAGGAGCTAGTATTAGCGGTAAGAAAGCGGGGGAAGGTGCGAGCCGATTAATGGGGTATATTAGACGGAGCAGGAGATCGCCTTTACAACAGCAACCCTTAAAGTCAATGCTGCTCTTAATATTGTAACCGATTTTATGAGTCTGTTCATACCATCTTCTCTTTAATCATACTCCCGCTATCTATATCTCCTCTTGCGAAAATCTTTTATTAACGAAGTACTGTATCTTCAGTCATGCTTCTCCCTTCGATTCTCGTGTGGAATGCGCAGATCAAATGGTCAAAGAAATTGGCACTCATCGGTCTATTCTCTCTCTCTATCATAACCATTATTATTGCAATTGTCAGAGCAGTCATGGTTGACTCCGAAAGGAGGCCTGATGGCAACCCTGACGTGACGTGGCTCTGGTTTTGGAGCGCCATTGAGCCGTCAGTTGGTACGTAATAATCGCATCACTTCAATGTTACAATCATGCAATAAAGCAAAGTATCTTCGATCAAGACAATCAAGACAGATACTAATCGCTGGCTGAGTAGCTATCATGGTATGTTGTGGGTCTGCTTTCCCGCAATTGTTCACATCTTCCATACGCAGCCCTCAGAAACCCAAGTTCTCTCCATCTGAGACTTACCTTCGCATGATGTCGCGAATACGGTCTTCCCGGAAGCGCCAGCAGACTGATGATGATACCACGTGGCTTGACGGTATGGCAGGTTCTCTGGACAGCACCATCGCTTTTGATAGCTTCTTACGCACCGCCGTTGATGGGGATGACGGTCATAGTCGCGACGCTGATCCTGAAACGGGATACGGGGGCATGGGCAGCCAGATGGACGACACCAAGGGAAGCTCTGTCGTCTCCTCGCACCCCTCAGCACCATTGCGAGCCGTTCATACATACATTCGTACGTTGCAGCTGGACAGGGAGGGGATTCCGGAGAACCATATCTGTCAGCATTTCGAGTTCGGGATCAAGTGATTAGCAATGAACTCCATACTACAAGAATCTCGGTCTTTCCCCGAGGATGGCGAGCGGCAGTAGCAGTCGTGGCATGATGCTTAATCCCTTGAGAATCAACTATGGTATTGAACTAGGTATCACGAAGTATAATTGGAGAGTGAGGTTCCCGTCTACCAACGTCATACAATTTGCGTCCATGTGCAAATGTTGAATTGAAACCGTGGACAAACCAGTAGAGTAGACCTTGTTTACTGTAACTATCCTACCGGGATATAGGAACGATCTGATACCATTCTCGACATCACAACCCAGCGAACCATTCATCGCTATTCACCTCCATCATATCGCCTTGCGGTGCGTCATGTGCAGCTGATAGTGGAGCAAAGCACACTATCGCCTTGGGCTAAATCCAGATAACCCCGGGATTCTTTCGACAAAAATTAAATCGGCTGTCTGTTGAACACAACTATTTACCCAGGCACCATCATACATTGCATATGTGACCAGGGCAGTGTTGGCTTGACTTCAATAAAGCGTCGTTGGGAAGAACGAGTGGGGTGCGTTCATGCAGCATCGGGGTGCTGTCGCAGATTCAAGGCTGCACATTGAACGATTGCGGGCGTGACTTTCTTCGAAAGCCCCACCATTTTAGGGCCTGTTGGCTCCTAGCCTCGGTCTTGGCTACCACCGAGTCTAGACTGTTCAATCCTTCAACTAAGGATGGCCGCTGTTAGGGGCTGGAATTGGGGGTATAGTGCGCGATAGGGCTTACTATCCGGAAACCCCTACAGACCCTAATTTCCGCTTATTTATATATATCCTCCGTTACTTATTTATATTACCTAGCAGGGCAAATTTATAATATATAATTTAATAGTATTATATATTAAACTATATTTCGGTATATATTAAAACTAAAAAATTTATATAGATCTATATAATCCCTTTCTTCTTTTATATTAATATTCTTAAAGCGATTTTAGCTATATAGGTTCTTATATTAATTATTATTTCTTATTACTACTTATTATTTAAAATAATTCCCCTTATACCCCCTTTTAAGCTTATAGTTAAATACCTAGTTATATAAAAGCTTTATATTAAAATAAGGGCTATATATCTATATTAGTATTATTATTTAAATTATAAACTTTTATTTCCGGATATAATTAATTTTATTACCTCTTTATAACCTTTATAAAGCGCTATCGGCTTTATATAGTTAAATATAGGCTAAATTAATAACCTTTATTTAAATATATTATATAATATAGCCGGAAGCTTTTATATAACTTTAAGGTTTATAATTTTAGGCCTTAATTTAATTAGTTCTTTTATAATATTTATAAAAACCGTTATTTAAAACCGTTATAAAAGCAAAAAAAAGATAAGAAAGTTTAAAAATATCTTATTAGCTATAATTACGCTTTAACTCTTTATTATTAATTATATTATAAAGGAAATTAAAGGGCTATATATTTATAATTATATTTAAATTAATAGATTTATTAGATATTAAACTTAACTACTTATATTTAATTAATAATACCTATTATTTAAATAATTTATTTATAAACTTTTTAAATACCTTTATATTAACCTTAAAGCGTTTATTAAAAATTAATATATTATTTAATTAATAATAACTAGTAATAATATAAATATAGTTAAGCTTATTATAAATAAAGAATTCTTAATTAGCCTTTATATAATTATAAATATATTTAATATTAAAAAGATTAAAAATAATAATAAAAATAAATATATTATTATACTTTTATAAAACCGGAAAGTTAAATATAAAAGGGAATTATTTAAAGCTAAAAAGGGAAAAAGAAATATATTACTATATAAGTTAATATAATATAGTATAATAAAGCTTAAAAATTAAACTAATACTATTATAATTAAATAGCAAATTTAAAATAATTAAAAATAAAATAATTTAAATTTTATAAAGTAAGAGAATATTAAAAATTAATTAATATTTATTAAGTTTAAATAGTTATTAATTAACTTAAATAGCTAGGAAAATTTCCTATTTATTAAATAAAAGAAGCTTATTATAAGCTATACCTTTAATACTATTTTTTATATAGGCTAATAATAATATATAAATAAAATTAAAAAAGTATAAGCGGGTTTAAAGCTTAATAACTTAAGCTATTTTCTTTATTATAAATATATATAGAATTACCTATATAAAAAGCCCTTTTATATTTAATAATATAGATTTATAAATAAAGAAGTTAAATAAGAAAAAATTATTTAATTTAATTAATATAAAGTAATATATAAATTTAATTATAAAGTTTTAATATTTATTTTTATATTAGATTTTATATTAAATTAATTTATATTAACTTCTATATTTTATAACTATATATAGAAATAAGTAAGGCTATTAATTTATAATTTAACTAAATTAACCTTTAATTTTAATCCCTTATTAATATACTTTCGAAATTTATATTTAAGTATTTTATATTATTAAATAAATAATATTAATTAAGTTTTATTAGTTAACCTTTTAGGTATACCTTTAACTAAATCTATTATATTATTATAAACCTTTATTATTTTTAGATTTAAGTATTTATTTAAATTTATATTATTTTAATTAATAATATTAATTAACTCTTAAAGGATAATATTAAATATAGAGTACTTATAATCCTTAATCTTCTTTTTATTTAAAAGATAATAAAGAACCTATAGCTTTTTAAATATAATATAAAGCCGAGATTTCTATTTATAAATATAATAGGAATTTTAAAGCTATATAAACTTAAAAAACTTATAATAAATCCGAGATAAATATATATAAAGTAATATAATATATTATATAAAATTATACTTATCCTATAAACCTAATTTTTTTAGCTATTAAAAGAAAGTCTTTATTTATTAGATATTATATTTATTTAAATATATATAAGGCTAAACTTACTTTTTAAAATTATAAATACCCTTTATATAAACTTTTTTATTATTACTTAATTTTAATATTATATATAATTTTATTATATATTTAATATTTATAAAAGGTAAAGTTTAATTAAGCTTATTTAAGTTAAATAGCCTTTAATATATTGCTATTTTTAGCTAATAATATTAAAGTAGGTTAAATAAGATATAAAGGGATTTAATAATTATTAAAAAGTATTATTTAATAATAATATAGCTATAATATTATATAAGGTTATATAGGTTTTTCTATAAGGTTATTATTTTATAATAAATAATAATAAGCTTTAATAATAAATTTAATTTCCTTTTTATAATTTATATATATTAGTAAAGATATATATTAATACTTTATAACTATTTAAATATATTATATAAAAATAATCCGGGCTATAGTTATAAAAATATTATAATAAAACTATATAATAAACCTTAAATAAGTATTAATATTAATATAATATTTAATATTATAGTATAATAGCTTTATATATCTATTAATTAATTATATAAAGTTAAGGCTAAAATATATAAACTTATTTCGATATTTATATACTTTTAAATAATATTTTTTAAGCTTATTTAAATAAAATATTAAGTAAACTTAAAAAAATATATCTTTTAAAATATTAATTATTTATTATTAAAGGTATATATATAATATATTTATTATTAAAGGTATATATATAATATATTTCTTTTAATTTTAATAATAAAGTTCTTACTATATTACTTTTCTTTAAAAAATATATATAAATAGTTATATATATTTTTAATTTCCTTTAAATTATATTATTAAAAGATATATAGCTATTACCGAATATATTTAATTTTAATTAAAGTTATAAGCTAGCTTTTTTTCTCGGTTAAGTATTAAAAAAGTTTTTAATTTAATAACTTTTATTTAAAGTAAAAAGTAGTAATTTAAGCTTATAAGCTAGTAATATTAATTATATAACTTTATTAAAGCTTAATAAACTATTTTTTAAATTAATTATATAATATAATCTTTTTAATTAAAATATTATAAACTTTTTAAAGTTTAATAAAAATAATAGTAATAAATTTTTAAGCTTATATTTACTTTTTAATTTATATATAATATTAATTAAAATTAATATAAGGTTAAGGTATAATAATTAAAGGATTAAGGGGTTAATAAGTTAAGGAAAAAGAAGGAAAAAGAAGGAAAGAGAAAAAAAGAAAAGAAAAAAGAAGGGAAAAAAAGAAAAAAAAAGAAAATTAATAAAAAGTAAGGTAAAAAAGTAATTATAAATAATAAAAATTTATTAATATAAGATTAATAATTATATATCTTTATAAAAGGAAATACTATATTAGATAAATAAATATTAATTATCTTTATATAAAATAATTTAAATAATTATAAACAATATTATTATTATTATAAATATTTAATAATTTAAAAGTATTATATAAAAAGATTAAAATAGTATTAAATATACTTATTTATACTTTTTTAAATATATTTAACCTTATTAAAACTTATTTATATATATTTTAGCTTATTTATATTTAAAAATTTATAGTTAAAACTAACTTAGCTTAAAAAGCTTCTATTTATATTTAAGGATTTATAGCTAAAGCTAACCTAGCTTAAAAAACTTTTATTTATATTTAAGGATTTATAGCTAAAGCTAACTTAGCTTAAAAAGCTTCTATTTATATTTAAAGATTTATAGTTAAAGCTAACCTAGCTTAAAAAACTTTTATTTATATTTAAAGATTTATAGTTAAAGCTAACTTAACTTAAAAAACTTTTATTTATATTTATCTATACCTATTTATATTTATCTATAAATATAAATACTTAATAATTCCGGTAAAAGGTATATATTTATATATACCCTTATTAATTAAACCTTTTATTATATTAAAATATAAGATTTAGTTTAAATTAAGTATAAGCTAATTAAAGTTAATCGAGGTTAATTAATAGTTATCTTTACTTAAAGCACCTTTATATATAGCTATATACTAGGCTTATTAATTTTTAAATATAATATAATAACTTATCTTTTATTAAATTTTAGCTAAAAGCTATATTAAGGTTTTATTAAATATAAACTAAATTTAACTATTAATAAAAAGCTTTACTTAAAACTATATAAAGTTATATATTTATATTTAAAGCTAAATAAGTAAGCTAATATTAGTTATATAGTTACTAAGTAATATATAGCCCGGTATAAATCTTAAATAATAAGTAGGTTTAATATAATAAGAAATATTAAGATTAGTTTTAATATACTTTTAATTAAACTTATAAAAGGGCTAATTAAGCTTATAAAACGGCTAATTAAGCTTATAAAAGGGCTAATTAAGCTTATAAAAGAGCTAAAAAGCTTTATAAAGAGGCTAATTATACTTATAAAAGGGCTAATTATACTTATAAAAGGGCTAATTATATTTATAAAAGGGTTAATTATATTTATAAAAGGGCTAAAAAGTTTTATAAAAGAGCTAAATAGATTTATACCGCTTAAAAGCTAGCCTTTTATTATTAAAGCTATTAGAATTATTAGTAAATAACTTAATATATTATATTTTAGCTATATATTTAGCTTTACCGGTATTAATTATAATTTTTTCTATTTTTATATATTAATAAGTTATTATATAAAGCTAAATTAATATATACCTTATAAATTATAATTTTTAATAATTAATTTAAACTAATAATTAATATAAATACTTAAAAAATAGCTACCCTTCTTATATATATAGTTATTAAAAAGCTTAATATATAAGGTAATATAATAAATTTTATACTTAATAAGTTTAATATTATTACCTTTAAATATTTTAATAAAAAGGTATTTAATAATAGCGAAAAACTACTATTAATATATAAGCTTAAATATATAGTTTATAATATTTCCTTTAATAATAATAAGCTTTATTTAAAATAAACGCTAAATTATTTATAATTATATTAATACTTTAAAATATAATACTATATATAAGTATATATAGCTATATATATTATTTCTTCTTTAGCTTTTATAATAAAGCGGCTAATATTATTAAATTTAATATTTAAAATAATATTAAAGTAATATAAAGTGGCTTTATATATATTTATATCCTTAATAATTTATTTTAAGGCTTTAAAAAGCATATAACCTTTATAAAACTATAATATAAGCTATATAAACTTATTTTAATAAGCTTAAAAAGCCTTCCGCTTTTTATAAATTTATTTAAATATATTCTTTATTTAATTAGCCTTATTAACTTTAATAATATTTTTAAATATAATTATTTTACTTTTTTTATTAAAGCCTTTATTTATAAGGCCTTAATTAAAATTCTTAAGGTTATAGCTATTATTAATATTTATAATAAATTAGTTATAGCTAATAAAAAATTACTTAATTATATTAAAATTTATTTAATTTTAAATAAAGCTTAATAAGCTTAATTTAGCCTTTAAAAGATATTATTTATCCTTAAATAATATAGTAAAGCCGGTATTTATAAAAATATAAGCTAAAAAAACTTATATAAAACTATTAATAAAAGATTAATTAGCGCTATCGCTTTTTTAGCTGCCTCTTTTATTATTAAGCTTATTATTAAATATATTAAATATACCGGATATACCGGATATTATTAAGCTTATCTTATCTATATATCTTTATTAAAGCCTATATAGTATTAATAAGTAATATAAAGATTTATATAATAATTAAAACTTATAATTCCTTAAAGCTTAAATAAAATAATAAAAAATATAATATAAACTATTAATATTATTATAAAATTAATTTTAGCTAATTTTAATATAATAGCTATTAAAAAAGTTAATTTATATATATTTTTAAAGGTAATAAATTAAATAAAATAAGTAATATAAGCTATAAAGGGTATATATAAATAGTTAATTATATATTATTTATAGTATTATAGAAAAAAAGGAAGAAAGGGGCTTATAAGTTAATTATTATAAGTTTTTTATTAATAGTAAGTAGGATAAGAGCTTATCTTTACTCTTTAATTAGCTATATTAAGTAAATTAAATTATATAAGCTTATAGGAAATAACGGCTATAGCTTATTAATTAATTATATATTTTGCTTTTATTAGGTATATAGGTATATAATTTTAATTATATAGGCCGGTATAGCTATAAAGTTTTAAGGGGTTTCCGGATAGTAAGCTTTATCGCGCACTATAGGGGGCGTAGTTTACCTATTATTAAAGTTATAAGGGGTGCTTATTTAGGTGGATCTCGATAGCCATTATTCTAAATAATTATAGCCCTTAGATTAGGCTTTCACTAATTACTAACAACTAACAACTAATAACATATAATAGGTAGTATTAAAGTGAGCGTCTTAGTGGGTTAAAGTAGGTGAGGCTAGTTATTATATAACGGATAGTATCCACTAAGTTGCGCATGCTTTAAATTAAACCACTAGAAGCTATCCCCACTCTATACAACCTTTAAAAAGAAAACAGATATTTATAAAGCAAAAAACGGATAATATAAAGGTATATATAGCCACTAATATATAAATAACGCCCACTATATAAATTTATATATATATTATTATATTAACTTTATAACTATTATATTTAAATATCCTCTTTATTATAATTATATTATATTATTATTATACTTATTAAAGCATTTAGCTTTTTAAATTTATAGTAATTTAAAAGGTATTTAAGCTATATAAACTATAATTTTATTTTAAACCTTTATTTTACTATTATTATTATAAGTTTATTACTTTACTTAAATTAGCTTTAAGGTCTTTATAAGTATTATATTTATTATAAAAAAGTTTTAAATAATTTAAAAGCTTAAAAGTTTAAAAAGTATTAATTTATAGTTATTAAAGGTAATAATATTAATAATTTATTAATAATAATTGGGTTATTACTATACCTTAAAATTTAAGTAAATTAAAACCTATATTATTATTATAATATTAAGAAAATAATACTTTAATAATTAAAAATAAATTTAAATTTTAAACTAATTAATTTAATATAATATTAATATAAAGCAGTTAAATTAACTTTAATAATAAATAAGCCTTTATAGGCGGAGGTATTATAGTTATAAAAAGCATTATAGGGGTAATAGGGTATAGTTAAATAATAGCTTTTAATTGGCTGCAGCTGGGGTGGGGCGGCTTCTATAAGCAGCTTGCCCTGCGCCATCCGTTTTTTGCCCTGCGAATATCCGTTTTCTTCAAAAATTGCTAACTGCGCCGTGATTGCCGCTCCCTCTGTCTGCTCTCTCACCGTTTTCCTACACTTACACACTCAACTTTTTCACTTGGCCCCAGTCCCCTCCGCGTGATCTCCCGATTTACTCAAACATGACTTCGTTCATGGTGTTGGCTGCCGTCATCCCGCTTTTGGCGGGAGTAAACTTCCTCATTTGGGCTTGGTCTTTGGCCAAGAACTACGCCGCAGCGCGCACCATTGGTGTTCCCATACGCATCATCCCCTTCAGCCCCTTCAACCCATTTTGGTCGCTCGTCGATCGAAAAGTGACCTCGATCCTCCGCCGTCTGCCTCTTATTGGCCAGAGCTCCATCGTTCGCTACAACTGGCGTGGGTGGGACAGCGAAGATAGGTGGCAGTGCCACTATGAGATGGGAGATGTCTTCGTGTTGGTGACCCCCCAATACAACATGCTGCAGCTCAACAGCCCCGAAGCCACCACCAACGTCTTCAAGAGGGCCGCAGACTTTCCGCGCCCAGTCTGGGTAAATGATGTTCTTGCTGTCTTCGGCCCAAACATCTCCACGGCTGAAGGGCAGTCTTGGAAGACGCAGCGGAGAGTTGCGACTCGGTGCTTCAATGAGGCCAACAACGAGATCGTCTGGTCCGAGACCCTAGGCCTAGCCGATGACATGCTCCGCTACTGGACATCCAGGACCCCTATCGGCTCGGGGGCCGACGATATACGCACGCTTACGCTTAACGTGCTGGCCCGCGCCGGGTTTGGCAAATCCTTTAAGTTCCGGGGCCACGACGAGAAGCCCGCCGAGGAAGCCCAATCGATGAGCTATCGGGAGTCGCTGAGCACAATCTTGGCGAACTGCATTGTGATCCTGGCCCTTGGGCCCAAGACCTTGCAGTCTCTAGCTGGACTGGGGCTGCTTCCAGCCAAGCTGAAGACGGTAAACCAGGCGGTTATCTCGTTCCAGAAGCACATGACAACGATGTACGAGGAGCAGAAGCGGGCATTTGCCGCCGGAGAAGAGCAGTCGGACCACAACATGATGACACTCCTGGTTCGCGCGTCGGCGCAGGAGGCTGCTGCTTCTGCCACTGATGGGGCGAAGGGGGGCACGGAGGGTCTGACAGAGAGCGAGATCTACGGCAACATGTTCACCTTCAACTTCGCTGGCCACGACACAACGGCACACAGCACCACATTTGCTCTGTACTTCCTTGCCGCCGACCCGGATGTCCAGGACTGGGTTGCGGAGGAGATCTTAACCGTCTTGGGCGGCCGCCAGCCGCACGAGCTGGACTACCGCGCTGATTTCCCGCGTCTTAAGCGCTGCCTGGCCGTCCTGCTTGAGACCCTTCGGCTATACACTATCGTTCCCGCTATCAAGTGGACCGGCGACCGGGCAACAACGCTCGCCGTTGGTAATAAAGTCTACCATCTTCCACCGAAGACCATCATCCTGCCCAGCTACTGTTCTATACACACTGATCCGCGGTACTGGGGGCCGGAGTCGCTATCGTGGCGGCCCTCGCGCTGGATCCGGCCGGGCCAGAGTGGCAATACTCCAGGTGATGAGGAGATGGACATGAACGTGCGGGGTGCGTTTCTGGGCTGGTCCGAGGGCATCAGAGACTGCCCCGGAAAAAGATTCTCACAGGTCGAGTTCGTGGCGCTCTTGGTCGGACTATTTCGGCAATCCCGCGTCGAGCCGGCTAGGACGAGGCCGGATGAGAGCATTGAAGCTGCGCGCCGGCGCGTTTCGGACCTTATCAGGGAGGATTCCGGCTGGGTTCTGCTGCTGCAGATGCTGCATCCAGAACGGGCGCCGTTGGTATGGAAGCAGGCGCCGCAAAGCTCAAGCACGTAACAGACACTCTCACCCGATGTCCTTGTGACGAGACGCTTCTTTATCTTGCGAGCATTGCTTTACGACGGACAGGTCCGTAAGCATGCCTCTCAGAGGGAATCTCTTTCTGACATTAAGGACATACTGGTATAACTAATTTATCACAATTACAAGCGTAGCAATCGAATAAAGCATATTATCTAGTATTCTGCATTATAAATAATAGCATAGAAGCTGCTTTACTTTATATAAAATAAAGCATTATAAAAGTAGGCCCCTATTATATAATATACCCCCTAAATAATTAATAATTATTTAAATAAATATTATATATTTACTATTATAATATTTTAATAATAGCAATAAAGTTTAATATATAATAGCTTTAGCTAATAAATAATAGTTTTAATTAAAATATAATAACGCTATATATATTTTAAATAGAAATAATAAAGCGTATAATAAATATAATAAAAAAAATAGTAATAGCCTTATACCTTTTAAATACTTTAAAATATATTTAAACCTTAAGCTTTATTATTTAATTTACCCTTTCTTTTTTTTTTAATAAATATAACCTTTTTTTTATATATACCTATATATATATATATATATATATACTTATATATATATAAAATACCTTTTTTTATATATAATAAAAGCTTAATTAATAAATTAATCTCTATTTACTTAAGCTTAGCACCCTTAAGCCCGCCTTACCTTTTTAATAAAATCCTTTTAATTTTAGCCCGCTTATCTTTTTTTTATAGCTTAACCCTTTATTTCTATTATAATATAAATTATCTTTAAAAATAAATATTATAATAATAGCGTTAATATATATATAGTTTTATTAAAGAAATCCGGCCCTAGCTTAAGCTTAATAAATTATTAAAGTTTAATAATATATACCCTATTTACTCTATATACGCTTTATATTAAATAGATATTTAAATAAAGCTTATTATAATATTTCTAATATTTTATATATTAATAAGTATTTATTATACTTTTTAAAATATAAATATCTTTATTTACTATTTATTATATATAATTTTATATAAAACCTTATTTTATTATTTAAGAATAATACTTTTAAAAAGGTATATTATTTAATTTCCCTTCTGGGTATAAGGTTAAAAGACCTATAATTATATATTTTTTAAACTAAATTTTATTTAACTATATTGCGTTTCTGTAATTAGGCTTTATCTTTCTAGTTTATTTAAATAAAAGGTAAACCTTTTTAAAAAAGCGTGCTAGATTTATAACCTTCGGTCCTTTTTTCGGCTTATTATTTATTATTACTTTATAGGCAATAAATTCCTTTATTTCTTTAGAATAGATTTCCGAGTTATATATTTCTAAGGTGATAATAAATATATTTATTTACTTAAAGAGGGAAGGTTTTTTATCTTTACGCTTTTTTGCCCTAGTAAGAAAACTTCTTACCTAGGTAAAGATTTACTTATTATATTTAAAGTTTATTTCTATAGCTGTTTATAAGCTATTAGATCCACGTATCTAGAACTATGCTTAGCAATAGAATATAGTGGCCTTACCTGGTTATAGTTTGTTTTAACCGCAGCTGTAAACTCGCTTAGTAGGGTTTTAAGCGTGTGTAAGTGGTGGTTTAAGCTTAATTAGCAGTTATCTCGGTTTCGGTGGCGCGGTAGGCTAAATAATTGCTTTTAAGTAATCTTACGGAAAAGGTTATAATAGGTATATATTTAAGTAAAGCTAAAACCTATATATATCTTATAAGATAGTTAGGGTAATGGCGGCTTTTTAATATCGCCTATTTCGAGTAACTTATATTCGAAGGCCTAAATTATACGGCGATAGCACTTTTATATATTAATAGTGCTTAACGGCGTTAGACTAGCTTACGGCCTGCGATAGCTTTAACCTCGATAGGCTAATAGCTTATTAAAAGCACTAGCGTAAATAGGCGCGGCTTAATACTACGGCTACTAGCGTAAAATGGCGGCTTTTAATTATAGACGGGCTTATAGAAGTAGATTAATAAGTTACTATAAAAAGTCTTATATAGCAAAACCTATTATATTAATTTAAAAGATATATTATACCTTATTCTTTTCGGATACTTACTATTGTTTTAGCTTAATAGAAGAACTTAAATAAATAAAATAGTCGATATTATTTAATTTTTTATTTAAATAAATAATTATTTAATAATTTAACCCTTTTTTAAAAAATTATTAAAATATAATTTAATATATACCGGCTATTAAAGGTATATTTAAAGTAATATAATTTTAATTAGTTTATTAAAGTTAAAAAAAATAACGGTAATAAGAATAAAAAGAAAAAAAAAATTAAAAATATTGTTATATTATATTTTAAATATAAGAAAATATTTAAAAAGGGTTTTTATATATTTATAAACCTTTTTTTTAAATAATAGATTTATTATATTATATAATATAATTTTATAATATAATTTAAAAAGCTTTATTTTAATAAATAAAATTTTTATATTTAATTAAATATTTTACTTATATTATAAAAGTTTAATAATATTTAAAAATATTTAAATTAAGCTTATAAAAGGTTTTTTATAAGCTTATTTATTAATATAAACTTAATAGGTAAATATTTTATTTAAAATATTTCTTTATTATACTTTTATTTTAGCTATATATTATAAATATTTATATATTTAAGCTTTATAATTACCTTTCTATATTTATTAATAATTAGGTAAATTATTTGTTAATTATTATTATATAGCTATAAAAAGCTTTTTAAGTTAATAATAAGATTTTAAAATAATTATTTTAATGCTATAAGCTTTTTTTTAATATATATTACTTTTAGTAGCTTAGCTTTTATTATAAATATTATAATAATATTTTATTAAACTACTTTTTAATTAATTAACCCGCTATATAAATATACCGTATATTTATATAATAAGTAATATATTTTTTTATTATTTATAAATAAAATATTAAATATAAAAACTAAAATCTTTTTCTATTTATTTTTATATTAAATAATAAATATATAAATAATATATAAAGATATTATATATTGCTTAACTATTTTAAAATATTTAAGTTTTAGGTTAAATAAATAAAGGGAAAGCTATATAGCTATATATACTATATTTACTTAAATTATAATTTCTATATAAAGAATAAAGCTAATTTTTTTTAAAATCTTTTAATTTACTTTTTTATTACTATTCTATTATATTTTTATAATAATATATTTAAAAGTAATATATTTAATAAAACGCCTTTAATTAAGCTAAAGTATTAAACAATCTTTTTAATATATAAGTTATAAGCTAAATAAAGCTTTTTAGCCGCTTAATGTTTTATAATATATACCCTAAGATATTATTTTATATCTTTTTACTTCTTTATATTATATATATTTTTAAGGCTATTAATTACTTTTTAAGCTTTTATTTTATTTTTTTAATAATAAAGAATTAAATAGTTATTTATATAAAAAATTATTATAATAATTTTTTATTTATTTTAAAATAAATAGTCTTTTTTTATATTTAATATTAAGCTAAGCTTTTAAAGAGATAATATAAATTTTTTATATTAAAGAAGTAATATATCTTTTAATTTCTAAAGTATACTTATAACTTTTAAATATTCTTCCTATTTTTTAAATTTATTAGAAAGCTTATAATATATAAAGTTTCCTATTAATAAAATATTTAAAAATATATTAATAATATCGAATTATTTAATTTTAAAATTACTATATATTATTATAGCTATTATAATTTTAAAAGTTTTTATAATAAATATAATAATATATATTTCTTATAAAGGGTTATATAGCTATAAATCTTTTTATATTATTAAGCGTACTTTTTTTTATTTAAAAAATCTATTTTTATTTTATTTATAAAAAAAAACCTATTTAAAAGGGAATAAGCGCTTATTAATTAAAGCTTAATTTATCTATCTTTAAGCTTTTATATTAAATTAGATATATAGTTTAAAATAAGCTACTTTAATAAATAAATTATAAGCTAAATAATTTTAAAGCTTTTTTTAATTTTTTAAAGGTAATTTAAATAGCTTACTTTTATATAATTTTCTTTTCTTATTAAAAAGAGCTATATTTTAATAAGCTATAATATATTACTATATTATAGCTTAAAGTATTAAATATAATATTTTATATATTTAATTATTTTTTTTTTATATTTTTAGCTAATTAAATATAAAGGTATTAAAGAAAAGTAATTATTTATAAGCTTCCGGAATATTAATTAATTTATTCTTATAAAGTATTATAATATATATTACCTTATTTTCCGGGAAAAGGTTTTAATAATATTAATTTATTTATAATACTTATTATATTTATAATATTTATAATAATATTTCTATATATATTATAATTATATTATTAATATTTTCTTTTAATAAGAAAAACTTTTTTATATTTATTTCTAAGGTTTAATATATAAAATAATTTTATATATTTAATTTACCCTTTTAAGTATAAAGTTAAAAGACCTATAATTATATATTTTTTAAACTAAATTTTATTTAATTATATTACGTTTCTATAACTAGGCTTTATCTCTTTAATCTATCTAAATAAAAGGTAAACCTTTTTAAAAAAGTGTGCTAGATTTATAACCTTTAGTCCTTTCTTTAGCTTATTATTTATTATTACTTTATAGGTAACGAATTCCTTTATTTCTTTAAAATAAATCTTATATATCTTTAAAGTAATAATAAATATATTTATTTATTTAAATAGAAAAGGTTATTTATCTTTACGCTCCTTTACTTTAATAAGAAAACTTTTTACTTAAGTAAAGATTTACTTATTATATTTAAAGTCTATTTCTATAGCTATAGAGTTATTAGATCTATATATTTAAATAATGGAATATAATAGCCTTACCTGGGTCTTAAGCGTATATAAGTGGTAGTTTAAGCTTAACTAATAGTTATTTTAGTTTTGCGCGGCAGGCTAAATAATTGCTTTCGAGTGGTCTTGCGGAAAAGGTTATAATGGGTATATATTTACAGAGTAGAGCTAGAACCTTAGTTAGGGCAATGGCAGCTTTTTAACATCGCCCATTTTAAGCAACTTATAAAGGCTTAAGTTATATAGCAATAACACTTTCGCATATTAATAGTACTTAACGGCGTTAAACTAGCTTACGGCCTGTAATAGCTTTAACCTCGATAGGCTAATAGCTTATTAATAGCACCGGCGCAAATAAACTAGGCGCAGCCTAACGCTATAGCTACTAGCGCAGAATAGCGGCTTCTAATTATAGATAGGCTTATAAAAGTAGATTAATAAGTTATTATAAAAAGTCCTATATAGCAAAACCTATTATATTAATTTAAAAGATATATTATACCTTATTCTTCTCGGATATTTATTATCGTTCTAGCTTAATAGAGAAACTTAAATAAATAAAATAGTTAATATATTTAATTTATTAAGCTTATTAGCTTAAATAAAATTATTCTATTTTAAAAAAGTAACCCTTTAAGCGTTTTTAAATACTTTATTATCTTTCGGTATTTATTATATTAATTTAAATATTTAATTTAAGCTTTATAAACCTATTAAGATTTTACCCTTTACCTTTAAGCCTATAGCCGGTATATTTAAAGGCTTTAAGTTAAAATTATTTTTAAAGTAATTTAATAAATAACTCGAAATATTAAATATTTTATATATTAGTTAATATATTAATATCTTTTAATTAATAATTTTAAAAAATATATTTATATATTTTATTATATTTAATCTATTATTTTTTATTTTAAGCTTATAAAAAATTTATTTATTAAAAGTTATATTTTATATAATAATTACTTAATTAAATATATAAATTTAAATATAATAGATATTTATTACTTTATAGCTAATAAGATATTTAATATAAGTATATAATATAATTTTATATATTTATTTATATTAGCTAGCTTTCTAATCTTTTTAATATAAATATATTCGGTAGCTATATATAAATATATTTACCTAATTTAAATATAAATCTATTATAAGCTTATAAACTTTTTAAGAAGTATATTAATAAAAATATTAAATAAATTATATTTTTAAAATATAATTTAATAATTTTTATAAGCTTCTTTAATATAATAATTTATTAAAAAGGTATATAGCTATTATATAAGCTTATAGCTAAAGGTATTTAAAAAGATTAGCTATTATATATATTTTAATTACCTTAATAATAAATCTTTATTTTATATACTTACTTTTATTATTTAATTTATATATATTTATAAATATAAGCTTAATTTCGATTTTCTTATATATATATTATAATATATAGCTTATTATATTATATAATAAGATTATTAAATAATTATTATTTTAATAGACTTTATAAATAAAAAGCTTATAATATATTTATATTATACTTATATAGTTTTAAATTATAATAAATATATTTTTCTTATTTTTTATTATAAGCGGTTAAGCGGTAAGCTTTTTAAAGAATTTATTCTTAAGAACTAATAATTAGTTTAAGCTATTTAAAATATATAAAAAATTAAATAAATTCTAGCTTATATATTAAAAAGAATATTTTATATAATTCTTTAATACTTATTTTAATATAACCTATATAATATATATTATAATATAATCTTTATATTTAATATATAATATACCGTTTATTTATATCTCTTATATAGCTTATACTAATACTTTTAAAGCTTTTAGCTTTAAATATTTTAATTATAAGTGTTAAAAATACTTTAAATTCTTTTTTATAAGTAATAGTTATATAAAGCTTTTTTATTTATTAATAAGCAATATAAATATTATAAAGCCTAATTTATTTAATTTAATTATATTAAAGCTATTAAAATAAGTAAAAAGTAATTTATATTTAAAAAAAATTAAGTTATAATAACGCTTTAGCTATTTAATTATAATATTTAATTTTAAAAAATTATATTAAAGTATATAATTTAATTTAAAAAACTAAATATCTATATTATATAAGTAAGCTTTTAAGATAATATTTATATAAAAACCCTAAATAATAAATATATTAAAAAGCTTTAGGTTTTTAATATTAGGTTTTTTTATTTTATTTAAAGTATTATAGAAAATATATATACTTTTTTCGGAAATAAGGAAAAAGATTATTTTTATTTTTATTATTTCCCTATATTCGGCTTTTTAATAAGTTTCGAGTTTAAAACGTATAGGGTTATTAATAAAATAAATAAATTTATAATTATTAAGTAAAATATTTTTTAAAAGCTTATTTAAAAGGTTTTAAATTATAAAATATATATTAAGTATTAAGGGCGCTTCTTTTTTTTAAAAAAAAGTAATAAGCTTTTTAAGGTAGGCCGGCTTTATTAAAGCGGTATTACTTTTTAATTATTTAATATTTAACTTATTTTTTATTTACCCCTTTTTTATAAGCTAATAATAAAGATTAACTTATTTAAAAAGCTTTAAATATATATAAATCTTATTTATTTAAAAAAAAGTAAAAGTATTATAGCTAAACCTTTAAATAATTTCGGAAAACTTATATATAACTTATTTTAAATTTATATATCTTTTTATTAAAAATTTATATTTTTTAAACTTTTTAATATAAAAATATATATACCCCTTTAAAAACTTATTTAAAAACCTATTTAATTATTTTTATAAATTAAATTTCTTTTATTTATTAAATATAATAAATATTATTAGCCCTTTATTAATATAATTTTTCCTTTTATACCCGATAATAATAAATTAGGCGTTAAGCTTTTTAAGGGTAAAAGTAGGTTTATAAAGCTTATTATCTTATATAAAGTTTATTAACGCTTAAAAGGCTTAATTAAAAGCTATATAAACTTTAATAGTATTTAAAAAATCTTTAACTATAAATACTTTAAATATCTTATTAAGGTTATATATTTATATATATAAAAATATATTAACTATTTTATTTATTTAAATTCCCTTATTAAGCTGGAATAATAATAAATATCTAAGAAAAATAAGATATAATATATCTTTTAAATTAATATAATAGGTTTTACTATATAGAACTTTTTATAATAACTTATTAATCTGCTTTTGTAAGCCTATCTATAGTTAAAAGCTGCTATTTTGCGCTAATAGCTATAATATTAGGCTGCGCCTAGTTTATTCGCGCCGGTATTATTAATAAGCTATTAGCCTTAATATAAACCGGTTTATCGAGGTTAAAGCTATTGCGGGCTATAAGCTAATCTAACGCCGTTAAGCATTACTAATATATAAAAGTGCTATTACTGTGTAACTTAAGTAAATATAAGTTACTCGAAATAGGCGATATTAAAAAGCCGCTATTGCTTTAACTAAGGTTCTAGCTCTGCTTAAATATATACCTATCTAGTAAAACTAAGCAATATAACCTTTTCTATAAAACCACTCGAAAGCAATTATTTAGCCTGCTATACTATTAAAACTAAAATAACTGCTAGTTAAGCTTAAACTATTACTTATATACGCCTAAAACCCTTAAATTAACTAGGTAAGGCTACTATATTCTATTATCTAAATGCGTGGATCTAACAGCTTTGCTATAAATAGCTATAGAAATAGACTTTAAATATAATAAGTAAATCTTTATCTAGGTAAAAAGTTTTCTTATTAGGGTAAAGAAGTATAAAGATAAATAACCTTCCCTATTTAAGCAAATAAATATATTTATTATTACTTTAAAGATATATAAAATCTATTTTAAAGAAATAAAGAAATTTATTACTTATAAAGTAATAATAAATAATAAGCCGAAAAAAGAACTAAAGGTTATAAATTTAATATACTTCTTTAAAAAGGTTTACCTTTTATTTAAATAAATTAAAGAGATAAAGCTTAATTATAGAAATATAATATAGTTAAATAAAATTTAGTTTAAAAAATATATAATTATAAGTCTTTTAACCTTATACTTAAAAGGGATATAAAAATATATTATATTATTAAGTATATTATTTAAATAAATTTATATTACTATTTTTAGCCTTAATAAAAGCTATATAGTATTTTTTAGCTATTATAATTTAAACGCTTAATTTTAAAGATATAAGGTAATTTTATAATACTTAAATAATTTATTAAATTAAAGTATTTTCTTTTTTAAATATTTTAATTTAAGTAAAAGTAAATATATTAATATTAATTATATAGTTTACCTAGTTTTATATTATTATATAGCGGTTTAAAATTATTATAATAAATAATAAATTTATATTTTATTATTTTATTTAAATATTAAATTTTTTTTATATTTTTTTTAAGTTAAGGGAAAGCGGCTATTAAGGTTTATTTAAGTATTAGTTAATAGAAAATTTAAGCTATTTATTAAGCTTTTAAATATATTTAATTTAAAGCTCGGTTATTTATTTAATAATTAATTTATTAATTAAATAATATTTAAGAAGCTTATTTAAAGGATTTAAATAGTTTTTAACTTTTAAATTAACTTATTATTAAATTTTCTATATTTTAAAATAAAATTTAAGCTATAATAATTATATTAAATAGCTTTTATAATTATATAAAAGTATAAAATCTATAGGAATAGCGCTATTTAAATTTATTAAAGATATAATAAATTAATTAAAAATAAAGCGTTTAAAATAATAAAAGAAGCTTAATATATATATATAATAAGGGGAATTTAATAAGCTAGGCTTATAATTATTATAATTATAAGTATAGTAATTAAATAAAGTATATTATTTAATATTTTATATTATAAATAATAGTGTAGAAGCTGCTTTACTTTATATAGAATGGAGTATTATAAAAGTGGGCCCCTGCTATATGACATAATTAGTAGAGAATAAAAATCTAGACTTCGAAAAGTATCAGCTAAGTTCCACAGCGGCGCGGGGGCGGGACGGGAGTGGCGGCTTATGAACGACAATGTCGGATCGTTCCACCTGGCCAAGGCAGAAAATAATCCAGCCTCGTTGCAGAGGAATCTTGAAATGTTACCGTTGGCGGCCTTGTCCTCCAATTAGTTCAGAATTGTTTCATGTGGCCGGTGATAAAATGCATGGGTACCGTTGTTGATCTGGCGGTTTTGATGAGCTGTTAGTCCAAGGTGGCCTTTAAATGCTACAGTTGGCGGTGATTTCCCAAGTTTGTTCGGCTTGAGTTACATTGTTTGCTATCCAAAGACGCTACTGTAAGGCATATATCTGGAAAGACGATGATACCTCGGCCATTCCTTCGGAATCAGTCGGTACGATTGGGAATCCTCCGACGAACACAGTGCATAGGGACTGTCACATTGGCCCCCACTTTGCGGTGCAGCTGCTGGCAGCCTCGAACCAACAACACACATAGCTCTCAGCTGAACTCCCAGTGGCCAGTAGATAGTCTTGTGGCTTGTCGGCTTGTGACCAACGTGCATTTCTTGATCCAGATGATCAATATTTGAATGCAGTACAACATTGAAGTGCTACTGTTGGTGGTACATCACATGTGCATTTTATGCCGGGGACGAGATAGATCATAGATACACATGATTAGCACTAACGCCTTCTATTCAATCGCTGGCTGTTGGTTGCTAGCTAATGCCACACTGGCTGACACCCAGGCACAGTCATACAACAACAGCGCTTGCCGCAGGTACAAGCCTGGTAAGATGAGTACCTTGGTATATATATAGGCAAGGACCTGTGTGAAGCCATGGATGTTTTATGCAATGCCACAGTACCTAGGCCCAGGAATTACCCACGGCGTGGGTAATACCCAGGACTTACCCGGTGGACCCGGTGGGTAATTATAGGGATTAATTACCTACAGGTCCTAGGTGGGTAACCGGGTAATTTCTAAGTAGTTTAAAAAAAAAAAAAATTTTTAAAAAAAAAGGAAAATTTATATTTCCTTTTTAAATAAAAGGTTTAAGGATTAAAATATAGATTAGGATAAAGAATTAAAAGGTAGTATAAAATTTAAACTTTAAACCTTTATATATTAGGGCAGATTTTATCTTTTAAATTATAAAGGTCTGGTATAGGGACTTACCGGGTCTAAATTTATATCTTAATTACCTATAGATAACCGGGTACCTATAAGTAATTGCTTATATAAGTGGGTAATTAGGACCCGGGGTTAGTATATAGGTACCTATAGGTACCTATAGGTGGGTAATTCCTGGGCCTAATAGTACCCTTATGGATTGCTACGCTGATCCTTAGCTACTGGACCCTAAGACATTACTGGTACCCTAGACTGTAATCATCTACTGGACCAACAGACCGTTAGAGCATGGAATGCTACAGAGCGTCCACATTGAACGATTCCTGCATATTGTGGGCTGGTCAGCTGCAAGCAGTGGTCCTCCAGACAAGACGCAGGAGGATGCAGCGGTCCATTGATGATGATGGCCTGCGTCAGATCCGGGTTTTTGGCGGATGGTCAGCCCGCGACTCCTCGGAATGAAAACAACAGGGGCAGAAGGTACATAGACATCGCACTCGTTTGCCTATTCTGGAAAGTGAATCAGGGCTGGCGTGGGACGAGTTGGGCTTGCCGCTTGGTGTTGGTGCCACAGGCTATTTTCCACAACGGGCAGCGAGTTCGCTTGCCTCCAGTGGGATTGTGAACATGTCCGCCGAACATCAGCATGTGGAAATAGTACCTACTCTACATGATCGGTTTTTGGCAGTTCAGAACGCTGAACGAGGAACATTATGGTAAAATTCGGTGCTATCGAGTACCTGGGTAGACCATTTCCATGCACGAGGTTCCGAGACAAACAAAATAACCTCTCCGTATGTTCGCCTAATATAAGAATACATTGTCTCAAGTATGCCGTATTAGGGGGACCGGGCAAGGATCGAACGGCTACGAATGATTGCGATCTATACTAAAGGATAACAAAGGCTGCCACAGGCTTCCGTGTTAACAACAAGTGTCCGAGATATCGTGTCACTTACTTGTGATGATTTATGTCAAGGAAACAACTCATTGATTATCTACTGGTTGATATATGATGTCGATGGCCTGTAAATCATTCATTGTGAAGTACGCTACGGGCTACCTAGATCAGATCTTATCTATTCAATCCCTCACACAAAGGAAAGTCACGGCAGGACCAATAAAGTCTCCCGGTCGTCTCGAATTACTGAATATCCTCCTTGATGAGACTTGCACCAAGCTCGGCCACTCCATAAACCACAGATTGTGTGTTTGCCATAGGTTGAATAGGCACGATGCTCGCATCGCAGACACGCAGGTTGGAACAACCATGGACACGCAGTCTCTCATCCACCACACCACCCAGTGCACGTGGCATCATAGAACATGTCCCGACGTAGTGGTGGCTACCGTCGACTGTACGTTCAACGTACTCCCTGGCGTCCACTATATCTGTCCAGCGATCTGCACGAGGCTTCAAGTGGCGCATAAGCGGCTCTGCGTGGCCAATTGCCTGCTCTGTGAAGCGGAGCTGACGTGCCATGATCTCCAAGTCCACTTAAACAATTCCCTGTTAGTATTTTTTATGGCTGTCTTGTGAGGTGTATCAGGGGTGTCTATAGGGGTGTCTGATGAGGCGCAAAGCAAAGGGATCTTCCTCATGAGACAACTCCTGGTATCTTGCGAGACACCTCCAAAGACAGGAATATAGGAAACGTTTGGTCGGGGAAGGGTTACTTACGCGGGTGGGATAGGTAGCGGGGATTAACGCGCACACCCTTGTTGCTGCCAGCGTGCTCCGGGGCAGCGCTGGTGATATGTACAGAGCCTCGCGACAGCGGGTGTGAAATCTCTATCGCAACGGAGATCCACTTGCCAGGAGCGCGGTAATCCGGACTAGGGGCTTCGAAGGGCACGAAGGCTGGACCCATCACGTAAAACCCCAAAGGTTGTTGATGGTCTGTGAGGATGGAGCGTACAAAGTCCTGATGGGCTGCCGCAAAGGCTGGCATGGTGGGCGAAGAGCGCTGGGGATCATCCTTAGGACTGAGAGTTGCTAGGAGCTGTTGGAGCTCCTTGCGTCCATCATCGGTATGGAACTCAGGTAGCGGAAGGTATGCAGAAGTGATCATATTACAGGTGCTCATCGGGCCTGCGCCTTTAGTCGCATAGTCTTGCATGGCGGCGGCTACGGCGTCGGGTTCCTGGCGGAAGAAGGCGTCGATAGTGTCCACATCATCGTTCACTTCGAAGGCTATACCTGTGAATATGTGGTTCTGGAGGTTCTCACCGACGTGTGGATTGTCGACGATAACGTCGACTCCCATGCTTTTAAGAAGTTTGGCTCCACCGATTCCTGAGAGTTCGAGGAGGCGGGGCGAGTTGATGGCACCCGCAGAGATGATGACCTCTTTACGAGCGTTGATTGTCTGGGAGGTTCCATCCTTCGAAATATACTGAACGCTTTTGGCAACAGCATCCTTGCCTGCTGAAGGTTTGTCAAGCAGAACTTTGGTTACAGTCGCCTCTGTCAGAACAGTCAGGTTCGGGCGGCTTCGGACTGGGTCGAGATATGCATTGGCAGCATAGCTGCGCTGTTTTGTCGCCGGATCGATGCTTTCTGGTGCAATGACAGCCCCGCAAACGTGACCGGAGAGGGGGTCAGATCTTGGGAAGCCAATGGACTCCAGGCCGTCGACCCAGGCTTTCTGTAAGAGGGTGGTAGGCTCAGAAACTGTGACCTGGAGAGGACCATCACCCTCCTTAGCCCCAGAGGCTTTATGAAGGGTGAAAGCTTTCTTCAGGGCCTTGTCGAAAGCTTCATAGCCCCAGCCGTTGTTGCCAAGTTTCTCCCAAGCATCGACATTTCTTCTCGAAGTGGGGACAAAGAGAAAGCTGTTGATTGCACTCGATCCTCCCAAGGCACGCCCCTGAGGTACCGTGAGCACCTTACCCCCAGTACCATCCTGTGGAGTGGTCTGAAAGATCCAGGAGGTGGAGGCATTGGCTAGCAGCGGCCACGCACCAGGAGTAAGCGTACTTGGATCTGCGGTGCGATCCTGGCCACTCTCGAGGACCACAATCTGCAGGTTTGGGTTCTCAGAAAGGCGATTTGCCAGTACGAGGCCAGCAGTACCACCGCCAATGATGACAATATCATATGTCTCGAGAGCCATAATGGTGAACTTAGACTTGTTCAAAGACTGATGTGCTAGGGGTGTATGAAAGTAGCGAGAAATTGAAAGGCTGGTAGGGGCTGAGCAAAGAAAATGGGAGTCTGGCAGCGTTGGTTTGGAGATGCTGGAAGATATAATTTGCCATTTGAGTTAACTGCGACCTTTCCTGTACTTTGTCCCCTGTATCAATTTATAAATAAATTGCAAAATTGGAGCAATTGAGCTGCGGAAGATTGGCACTCACATGTGGTTTCATCCAGCCAATCACACTACCTAATTGCGTCCACTTAGGTTGCATATCAGCCTTTCTGTATTTTTGTTGGTCCCCACATTGCAACCAACCACATAGGACAAAGCAAGGTGAGAAAAGCTTAGCGCAATCAGCTACAGGGAGCAAGAGTGGGAGGCAACTCATGTGATTAGATACCTAAGTAAGTAAACATATACAACATGAGAACACTGAAATGTCTGTCTGATGTGACCACAGGAATATGCACCTCTCCCCCCAGCCTCATGCCTACCCCACCTGCTTACAGGAACGATGCGGGAGGGTGACTTTGTGGTCGACCTCAAGCAGACTGGATAAATTTGGAATTTCTCCCGAAGGATTCCGGAGAGAGCCAGTGAGAGCTTACAACTTGAGGCGGGGGCGGCATGCATTGTGATGAGGTTGCAGGTGTTGCAGTTGTTGGTTGCAGTTGTTGGCTGCAGTCACGCTAGTGTTGCCGTTCTTTAGACAGCATCCCTGCCAGCAAAAGCCACTACCCAGTTCGCCAGGCCTCCCAGCCTCTCCAGCCTTATCCGTTCTTAGCCGGCCGAATATCCGTTCTCATTACCATGTATGCAACCTGCCATTTGACGGGACAAGGTTGTACGTGCGTAGCCTCATCATCGAGCAGTATGCAGTTATCCGATTGAGCAATATTATTCAATTTGAAACTCAATTGTTGTTTCGTTGTGGAACAGGTTGTTTGTGAAGGTGGTGGTGCGAGAAACCGGCTTCTGACTTGGACAGTGGTACGCTGAGACCCCCGTACGTCTTTCGGCCCTCTGAGAGCGATGCACCACTTCCCCTTCAAGAGATAGCCTCCAAGCATGCCCAGGTACTCGCGGGTGCCACGAAGGAGTGAAAGAGCTCGCGAGTACACATGCCGGGAGACTTGGCAAAATTCCAGCTCGATTCCATCAATACATATGTACGTAACTACCTACTACCTAGGTAGTTAGGTAGCACTTGAGGTGTAGTGGGCTGCGGCCACAAAACGCAGCGACGGCAATAGCACCCCACTACTTAGCACGTAACAAACATGATGGTCTGCCTGCAATCCAACTGAACCATCACCCCCTGAGCTCAAAGCAGACTGGTACACTTCCAGGGAAGGCCGTGAACATGTCAACTTTGTCATCTTCCATTTCATGCCCATCGCGCCCGGGTGCCCAGGTGGAAATCATATTTCTGCACAACTCGAGCGATTGTGTATCTCATGATTCGCCATGCCAAATGCTGCCCAATGCAATTGTATTGACCTGAATTAAACCAAGGCTGTTAGTAATCATAGTGCTGACCCGGGTCACCACGCGGACCAAGCTGGATTGCAGTTTTTAAGACTTCATACCAATGCTAAATGGGATATGTGCTGCCGAATTGCGGACCATTTCCGGTCATGTAATCCAGCGCTCAGGAATGAAAGGATTGCCTTGCTCGAAGCAATCTTCGCCTGCATAAATAAACTCTTTCAGAATACCGGCCTGTCGAGTATAAATAAGTACTAGGCAACTTACGTCTAGCGATGGTGTAGTGGGGGGTAATGACGGTAGTGTGTGGTGGAATATAAATATCACCAACTGTGATCCCGTTGTCAGTGGTTTTCCGGCTGCCTCCAGTCAAAAGGTTTGGATGTAGGCGCATGGCTTCCTGAATGACAGCGTTCAAATGTGGCAGTTCCGCCAGAGCCTTGTTGTCAGTTATGCACGCATGCTCTAACTCATGGCGAATAGTATTGATGTGCTCAGGGTGTAAGGAAAGCTCATGGAAAATGGCTGTAAGGATCTGTGCAGTAGGCTCACTATTATGTGTTAGTTTATAGAGTTAACTTGAAACATGCGTGAAATAGTCACCTCCCTGCAAGAATTGCTAATAAGCTGTCGCCCTTCAGCCAGGGGTTAGCAGTACCATCTTTGCTGTTTTCTATAAAAAAGGACGTCAAGTCTGGGATTCCAGTCTTGGTCCCTGCAGAAAGTCTCTCTTCCATCTGCTGTTGACACCATTTAACCGATTCATACCAGTCTTTGACCTATAGAATGCATGGCAGCAATTTGATCCCAATATGTAGCAACTAGGGAGTTGGAGCCAGAGGACCCAGGAGTACTCGAGCATTTTTGGTCTTGACTATGATGTTGTGCCATCGTTGGTTCTTAAGCATCCTGAAGAGTTGCTGAATGTGAAATCTCCCATGATATCAAAAGTGAACCACAGGAAGAAGTCAGTGGCATGTACAACAGAGCCATCTTCTGCTTTTCTTTTGAGTTGTCTATCAAGCTCATCGATATATTTGAGTGCCTTAGCTTCATGGTGTACCAGAGCTTATGTAATAATGTTAGCATTCTATCACTTGGCTGGCAATGCAAGTGTGAATAACTAGAACAAACCTTAAGTTGAAAATCTATATTGCTAATCCTTTTATTATTTTATATAGACTATTTTATTTCAGGCAGCAAATAAAGCTTGCTCTAGCCACAATAGATTATAAAACTCGGACTTAATATATTTAGACTAATAACCACTAACTGCTTTATAAGACTTAGGAAGAAATATAGTAACCTTAGCAGGGCCTAGTAATAAATTCTTTTAGTAAAGTTAATAATTCTGCTTAAAGTAATTTCGGATCTTACCTATCCTTACCACATCACTATACTGCTAGTATAGTTTATATAGGTATAGATAGTTTCTAAAGTTTTAGTTTTCCTAAATATAATAAATCTTAATATATAGCGCCTATTATAGCCTAGGAAGATTAGCTTCATTAAGGCGATAAAAGAAGCTATAGTATACTAGAATATTAAAGATTAATAAGTAATATAATAAAGGCTTATTAATAAAAGATTAAAAGCAATTATTTTATAATAATTAAATCTTTAAAAAAGGAAATAAAAAATTATAAAATAATTAAAAATGCTTATATATAATTATAGAATATTTAGCGTATAAAAGTATTATTCCTTATAGATAAATAATTTAAAGTGAATAGTAAAGCTACTTAAAATTTAAATTAAAATAAAAAGGATTTAAAAGCGAATAAAGTTAAAGTAAAGTATAATCTTAAATATAAATAAGATTAATAATTTATAAAAAGATATATTTTAATAATTAAATATAAGTTAGGAAATAAATATATAAATAAAAATAAATAAAATAATAGCTAATATTTTATAAGCCCTTATAAAAGTAATAAATAAAGAAATATTTTTATATTATTTTAAAGATTTATTTTTATTATATAAAAACTAGGTTACTTAAAACCTTTCTCTTTATAAAATTATAATAATATATAAAAGGTTAATAAATATTATATTATTAAGTGTAAAAAAAAGAATAAATATTTACGCATTTATTTTCGGCTAGTACGCACCTTAATAATTAAGTAAATAGCTTAAAACACTTTAAAGTAAAGCTTATTTAATAACCTTAAATTAAAGCCTTTTTCTTAAAAAAAACTTTTATTAAAAGGGCCGGTAAAGCGAAAAGAGTAAGCTTTAAAGCGTAATAAAGAGCTATAAATAAGGCCGGTAAATATAATATAAGCTTAAAAAGTTAACCCGCTTTCTTTATATTTTTTAAAAGTTATAAAGATATAAATACTTATTTAAGAAAGAATATAATTTAATTATTTATAAGGATTAAATTAATTAACATTAAGTGTATATTAATTAAAAATATATATATAAATATTTATTTTTAAAAGAAAGATAATAAAAGTATTTTCACTTTTTTATATTATTATATATTTTAATTCTTTTATATCTTTATAATTAATTCTTTTCTTTTTTATTTAATTTAATTAAATATTTTATTATATTTCTATAGTTTTTATAAACTTAAAGCTATATTATAATAAATATTTAACTAAATTTTAAAATAAATATAAAAAAGTTAAATATATATATATATATAGTTTTAAGCCTTTATTTAATATTATAATTATAAACATTTTTTTTAAATATAGGGTTAAAAAACCTATAATTATATTTTTTAAATTAAATTTTATATAAATATATTATATTTCTATAATTAAGCTTTATTTCTTTAATTTATTTAAATAAAAGGTTAACCTTTTTAAAAAAGCGTATTAAATAATTAACTTTCTTTTTTCTATTTAACTTATTATTTATTTTTACTTTATAAGCGATAAACTTTTCTATTTTTTTAAAATAAACTTTATATATCTTTAAAGTAATAATAAATATATCGATTTACCTAAATAAAAAAAGGTTTTTATTTTTATACTTTTTTATTTTAATAAGAAAACTTTTTATTTAAATAAAAATTTACTTATTATAAAAAAAGTTTATTTTTATAGCTATAAAGCTACTAAATTTATATATTTAAATATTATATTTAATAATAAAATATAATAGCCTTACTTAAATTTTAAATATATATAAATATTAATTTAAGGTTAATTAATAGTTATCTCGGTTTTAATAATATAATAAGCTAAATAATTACTTTTAAATAATTATATAAAATAAAGCTATAATAATTATTTAATGTCGCTAAATAAATATATATTTAAGTTAAAATCTATATATATTTTATAAAAGTATATAATTAAAACGATAATAGCTTTTTAATATCGCTTATTTTAAATAACTTATATTTAAAGGCTTAAGTTATATAGCGATAACACTTTTATATATTAATATTAATAATGCTTAACGGCGTTAAATTAAGTTACTTATAGCTTATAATAGCTTTAACTTTAATAAACCGGTTTATATTAAAATTAATAACTTATTAAAAGTATTAATATAAATAAGCGCGGATTAATATTATAGCTATTAATATAAAATAACGGCTTTTAACTATAAATAAGCTTATAAAAGTAAATTAATAAATTATTATAAAAAGTTTTATATAATAAAATTTATTATATTAATTTTAAAGAATATATTATACTTTATTTTTTTAAAATATTTATTATTAATTTAGCTTAATAAATAAACTTAAATAAATAAAATAATCGATAATTATAAATATTAAAGTTACATTATAATCTTTAATATTTAATAATAAATTTATATTATATAAAATTAATAATAATAAAGCTTATTAAATTAAAATAATAATAACGTGGTTAATTAGTGAGTAGCGGATATTAGTGAGTAGCGGATTTTTATAAATTCGCTAACTTTAAGCTTAATTTTTATTTATTTCTTATAGAATAAAATTTTTTTTAAAAAATTAAATTAATAGAAATAAAACTTATTTAAAGTTTTATAAGTTTTTATTATAATTTAAAGCTAAGGGTAAGATTACATATAAGGGTTAAAGTTATTAACTTTAAGTAAGCTCTATATATTTATATATAAATCTCGAAATTTATTAGTTTATGCACTTTACTTATTAATAATATAAAATGGATATAAATTTAAATATATATAATTTAATATTAACTATTTTATTTATTTAAATTTCCTTATTAAGCTAAAATAATAGTAAATATTTAAAAAGGATAAGGTATAATATATCTTTTAAATTAATATAATAGGTTTTACTATATAAAACTTTTTATAATAACTTATTAATCTGCTTTTATAAGCCTATCTATAATTAAAAGCCGCTATTCTACGCTAATAGCTATAGCGTTAAGCCGCGCCTATTTATACCGGTACTATTAATAAGCTATTAGCTTTAATATAAACCGGTCTGTTAAGGTTAAAGCTATTATAGGCCGCAAGTAACCTAATCTAACGCTATTAAGCACTATATAAAAATGCTATCGCTATATAACTTAGGCCTTTAAGTTGCTTAAAATAAGCGATATTAAAAAGCCGCTATTGCTCTAACTAAAGTTCTAGCTCTACTCTGTAAATATATACCTATCTAGCAAAACTGAGCGATATAACCTTTTCTATAAGACCACCCGAAAGCAATTATTTAGCCTACTGCGCTATTAAAACCGAGATAACTGCTAGTTAAGCTTAAACTACTACTTATATACGCTTAAAACCCTTAAATTAACTAGGTAAGGCTACTATATTCTATTATCTAGATATATAGATCTGATAGCTTATAAATAATTATAGAAATAAACTTTATTTATAATAAGTAAATTTTTACCTAGGTAAAAAGTTTTCTTATTAAGATAAAAAAGTATAAAAATAAAAACCCTTCCTTATCCCTATAAATCGATATATTTATTAGCACCTTAAAGATATATAAGGTTTATTTTAAAGAAATAAATAAGTTTATCGCTTATAAAGTAAGAATAAATAAGCTAAATAGAAAAAAGGAGGTTAATTATTTAATACGCTTTTTTAAAAAGGTTTACCTTTTATTTAAATAAATTAAAAAGATAAAGCCTAATTATAGAAATATAATATAGTTAAATAAAATTTAATTTAAAAAAATATAATTATAGGTCTTTTAACTTTATACCTAAAAGGGATATAATTTAATATATAATAAAATTAAGTGTTAAGTTATAGCCTTATATATTAATTTTTTATTAAGTTATAAAGGTTTTAAGGAAATATTAATAAATAGTTAAAATTTATTAGCTTCCTTTAATAGTTAAGGTAAGTACCTTTTATATAGTTTACTTTATAAAAAGATATAAAGTTCGCCACTTAATAATATCCGCCACTTACTAGTTAACCACGTTAATAGTTTACTTTAAATATATTTTATTTTTATTTTTAATATTATATTTAAATATTATATATAATTTATAAAGTTTAACAATTTATAATAAGTTATAATATTATTAAATATTTAATTTTATTTTAAAACTTATATTTATTAATTTTTTATTTAAAGTAATTATAATAAACTTTTATATTTTAAAGATTAACTTTATTAATATTTATTTAAGCGGCTAACTAATAATATACTTTTTATTTTATTATATATAAAGTTAACTTATAAATCTTTAATTAAATAATTAAATTAATATTATATAAATTATATATTTAATACGAAAAATAATTATAATTTTATAAGTTATAAAGACTTTTATAATAATAATTAAATATATAGTAACGAATTAAAATAAAAGAAAAATAAAAGAAAAAACGTAATTTTTTTTAAATTAACTTTTTAAAATTTATTAATATTATTTATAAAATTTATTTATTTATTTTAATACTTATATATTTTCTTAATTAAATAGTAAAATATAATATTATTATATAATTTATTACTATATAAGATAGATTACTATTTAAACTTATAATCGTTAATTACGTTAATAGTGGGGCTTAATAAACCACTTAATAAAGGCTTAATAATTTATATAAAATACTTTTATTAAAATTATTAATTTTTATTAATTTTAATACCTTTATAAGATAAATAAGTTAATAAAAATTAATATTTATAAATATTAATTAATTTAAACTATTTATTTTTAATTAATTTAATTAATTTAAAGGGGTAAAGGTAGCTATAATATTAATTTAAAATAATTTACTTTTAATATAAATTATTTAATTAATATTAATTAATACTAATTATATTATTAAAAATATAGTTTATAACGGTTAACTAAATTATATATATTAGTATTAATTAATGCTAATTAAGCCCGGAAAGCTATAATTTATTTAAAGTTTAATTAATTAAAGTTTTTTATATCTTTTTTATATATTTTTATATTATATTTAATCTTATTATAGTTGCTATATTATTATTTTATCGGTTTATTATAGCCCGCTTTCTTATTATTACTAGCTATTTTACTAGTTAACTACTTTCTCTTTTCTTTTTTTTTAATAATTATATAAGATTTCTTAATAATAAATAACCCTTTAAATTAAACTTATATTCTTTTAGCTTTATAATATTTAAAAGGTATTATATTAATATTTTAAAATATATAAATTTAATTTTTAAAAATAGTAAATTTATATACTATTATTTATATACTTTTTATTAACTAATTAATAGCTTTAAAAATTAATATAGAAAAGCTATCTTAATATATTAATATTTTATTTTTAATAAAATTAAATTATTATATAATTTATTAAGTATTAAATAATATTTATAATTTCTATTTTAAAGAAGATATAAAAAAGGATAATAATAAAGTTTATAAGCGGATTTTTAGCTTAAAAATAATAATATTTAAATTTTAAAAAGAAATTTTAGCTTTTTTAAATTTAAATATATAATTTTCTTTTATAAAAACCTTATTATAGGCTACTATAAATATAATAAAAAACTTAAGCTTAATAATATAAATAATAAATATTTAAATAAAAAGGTTAATTTTATTATTATATATATATTTAAATAGCTAAAATAATATAATATTTAATAGCTAAAATAAATAAAATAAATATAATAATATATTAATAAAAATAATATTATTACTTTTATAGTATTATATAAACTTAGCTAATATATAGCCTCTATAGCTATTTAAAATAAATATTCGATATATAGCCGCTTTTTATAATTTAATATATTTATTAAAATATTAAAGCTATTTTAAATTAATTATATTATTTATTTACTTATTTAAAGAAATAAAGATTATTTAACTTAATAAAAACCTTAACTATTTAATTTAATTAATAAAATAATAAACGGCCTTAATAATTATAAATAAAAAGATATACCTACTTTTTATATTAATATATTTAATAGCTATAAACTATTTCCGGTTATTAAGCTATTTAAATTTAGCTTTTTTAGGTTTATTAATATATAAAATAATTATTAATATAATTATTTAGCTAATTATAAAGCCGGTTTTATTAAAGTTATATAGGTTATTATTAATAATTTTATATTTAGCTATTATATTATAAAATAGCTTAAATTAGTTTTTAATAACCTTTAAATCTTTATAAAAAGCTTTTTAATAGTTATAAGGCTAATTAAATTTAATCTTTAAAGCTAGTTATATATTTATAAAGTATTAAGCTTAATACTTATTAATAAGCTTATTATTTTATAATATTAATAAAAGGTTAGCTATATTTTTTATATTAAATAATTATATTAAGAATTTTTAAATATTTTAATAAAAAATATATTAGATAAGCGTTTACTTTTTAAATTATTTAAATTTATATAAATTAATATATATTTCTTTAAAAAAGCGTTATTAGTTTATTTTATAAGATAAAGTTAAGCTAAAGATATAGAAAATCTATATAGCTTTATAATAGCTAATAAGTTTTTTATAATTTTTTTTAAAATTCTTAATTATTTTAAAGGTTAAAAGAATTTTATATTTTTTAAAGTAAATAAATATTATAATTATAAATTTTTAATACGTTAAATATTTAAGTAGGTAAAGTAAAACGAAATTAATATAAAAATTTATAATATAGTTACTATTAAAAGAAATTCTCTTTATTAAAAGTTAACTATTTTAAATTTTTTTATAACTATTTTTGCCCCTTTAAATTAATTAAATTAATTAGAAATAAATAGTTTAAATTAATTAGCACTTATAAATGCTAATTTATATTAATTTATTTACCTTATAAGGGTATTAAAGTTATTAAAAGTTAATAGTTTTAATAAAAGTATTTTATATAGTAATCTATCCTATATAATAGTAAACTATATTAATAATTAAATTAAAGAAAAAAGTATATTAAAAGTTAAATTAAAAATTAAATAATTTTAAATATTTATAAAAATTAATAATTAATAATTATTTTATTTTTTAAGTTTTTTTATTAAATTAAAATAATAGTAAATATTTTAAAAAAAATATAATATATTTTTTTAAAATATTATAATAAGTTTTATTATATAAGACTTTTTATAATAATTTATTAATTTACTTTTATAAGCTTATTTATAATTAAAAGCGGCTATTTTATATTAATAATTATAATATTAAGCCGCACCTATTTATATTAATTTTATTAATAAATTATTAGCTTATTAAAGTTAAAGTTATTATAAATTATAAGTAATTTAATTTAATATTATTAAACACTATTAAGATTAATTATTTTATTTTTTTAAAACTTTTTATTAAATTAAGATAATAATAAATATTTAAGAAAAATAAAGTATAATATATCTTTTAAAACTAATATAATAAGGTTTATTATATAAAACTTTTTATAATAACTTATTAATTTTCTATAAGCTTATTTATAATTAAAAGCCGTTATTTTATATTAATAACTATAATATTAAGCTAAACTTAATTTTTTATTTACGCTAATACTATTAATAAATTATTAACTTTAATATAAATTATTTTATCGAAGTTAAAATTATTATAAGGTATAAGTAACTTAATTTAATATTATTAAATATTATTAATATATAAAAGTGTTATTATTATATAATTTAAATTTTAATAAGTTATTTAAAATAAACGATATTAAAAAGCCGCTATAATTTTAATTAAAGTTTTAAATTTATTTTATAAATATAAATTTATTTATTATAGCGCTATAGCGCATTAATAAAGCGTTAAATAGCTTTATATAATAGTAAATATAAAGGCTATAAGTTTAATTTTTATAAGTGCGCCCTTTTCTTTTATTTATAAAAAGAAAGTTATACTTTTTTAAAGCCTTTTAGCTCTTAATTAATAATGTTTATATTTATTAATATAATAAAAACCTTTTTTATAAATAATTAAGCGTATTAAAAAAGCTAATTAGCTTTTTTATTTAATTTTTCTTAACTTTTAATTTAATTAATTTTCTTTAATAAGTAATTAAATAAAAATATTATTAATTATATAAAATTATAAAATAATAAAAGTTATTAAAGCTTAATTTCCTATATAGTAAAAATAATATTTAATTTTTTATAAAAATATTTTTTAAAGTATACTTTAAAGATTTAAATTTATAATTATTAGTTATATTAAAAAGTAAAGCTTAATTTACTATTATTTAAAGGTTTAATAGTTTATATTTATTTATTATAACTTTATTTTATAAAACTATTTAAAAATAATTATTTAATTTATTATATAAAATTAAAATAATTATTAATTAAGCTTAAACTAATATTTATATACGCTTAAAACCTTTAAATTAAATAAAGTTATAATATTTTATTATTTTATTATATAAATTTAATACCTTTATTATAAATAGTTATAAAAATAAATTTTAATTATAATAAATTAAATTTTATTAAAATAAAAAGTTTTTTTATTAAAGAAAAAAAACGTAAAAATAAAAACTTTTCCTTATATAAATAAATTAAAATATTTATTATTATTTTAAAGATATATAAAGTTTACTTTAAAAAAATAAAGAAATTTATTAATTATAAAGTAAGAATTATTAATAAGTTAAAAAAAAATAAAGGGTTATAAATTTAATATACTTTTTTTAAAAAGGTTTACTTTTTATTTAAATAAATTAAAGAAATAAAGCTTAATTATAAAAACGTAATATAATTAAATAAAATTTAATTTAAAAAATATATTAATTATTTTATTTATTTAAATTTTTTTATTAAGCTAAAATAATAATAAATATTTAAAACGATAAAGTATAATATATTCTTTAAGATTAATATAATAGTATAATAATTTATTAATTTTTTATAAGCTTATTTATAGTTAAAAGCTATTATTTTATATTAATAATTATAATATTAAGCCGCGCTTATTTATATTAAAGCTATTATAAATTACGAGCTAGTTTAATATTATTAAGCATTATTAATATATAAAAGTGTTATTACTATATAACTTAAGCCTTTATAAATATAAGTTGCTCGAAATAAATAATATTAAAAAGTTATTATTACTTTAATTAAAGTTTTAGCTTTATTTAAATATATACTTATCTATTATAACTTAATTTCGCTATATTATAAAACTATTTAAAAGTAATTATTTAGCTTATTACGCTATTAAAACCGAGATAACTATTAATTAAAGTTAAACTATTATTTATATACGCTTAAAACCCTTAAATCTATTAAGCGAGTTTATAGCTATAATTAAAAGAAATAGGTAAGGCTATTATATTCCATTATTTAAATATATAGATTTAATAGCTTTATAAATAGTTATAGAAATAAACTTTAATTATAGTAAGTAAATCTTTACTTAAGTAAAATATTTTTTTATTAAAGTAAAAAAGCGTAAAGATAAAAATCTTTCCTTATTTAAGTAAATAAATATATTTATTATTACTTTAAAAATATATAAAATTTATTTTAAAGAAATAAAAGAATTAATTACTTAAAAGTTAAAAATTAATAATAAGTTAAAGAAAGAATAAAAGATTATAAATTTAATATAGTTTTTTAAAAAGGTTTACCTTTTATTTAAATAAATAAAGTTTAATTATAGAAATATAATATAGTTAAATAAAATTTAATTTAAAAAATATATAATTATAAGT